>JANLJB010001889.1:49187-69542 GCA_026212285.1 Bursera cuneata | reverse complement strand
CTTAACAGGAAAAAGTTACAACTAAAGTTTGAAGCAAGATAAGTCCCTAAAGACTTGGTAAAAACCCATACTACATATAGCTTTTTCACACAAAAAATATCCCCTTCTAATTATGCAATTCCTAACTTCACATGCCTGTACACATGAAAGCAAAGATGATCACACAATAGATATCACATGCATGCATGTGATGAAATCAGCAATTAAACAGAGCAAGAAAGGGATGACAGCCCTCCTCTGTGCAGTCGTTGACAAGGAAAATAGTTTAATCAAATAAGAAAAGCCAAAAACGTTTAATTTATATAGAATTTTTAACCATTTGCCTTACTGTCCTAGTAAAGGAAAGCAGGATGAGGCACACTGGGGTATTGAGTTAGAAAATCGGTATATACTTACCAAACCAGAGTCTCTCTCAGCAAAACAATTGACAGAATCTTGAATTAAAACTGCTAGCTGAGTAACCTTTTCTGCAAGTTCATCATCTGATTTAATTTCAGAAAACCCGGAGATCTCAGGAGCAAAACTAATTTGATCTTTTGCATGTTCTCTTGCAAATTTAAGACCTTCCTTCCACTTTCCGTGATACAGGACAGAAGCAAATACCCAGACTACAAAAGCATCTTGAGGGTTATTCACTAATGCCTGGTGAAATGCCAACAATCCTACCCTGTATAATACACTAAATAAGATCAGAAGCACATACCAAATCCAGAATTTTGATTGCAAGAGTTTAAGAACTTTGTACGTCTGCTGTCCAGATAAACTAGCAAATCTGAAATTAATTTCAGACCATATATATACAACAATCTAACAAGTTAAATGATCATATGCTTTCTCACAAAACCCATGCTGCCACCATACCATCAGTGCTCATTCCGACATCTACAGTGTGTTACCACAAAGTAGTTTGTTTTCATCAAGGTTTAAGTGATGAATCATAACCTCAAACCACTGTTTCTGATAACCAAGTCTATGACACTTGTAATTAGTATGGTTCCATGATCATTAAGGTTGTAATTAAATAGAAAAAGTAAAGAGTTGACTCACCACAGACTGCAATCACCCGGCCGATCACAAGAAACTAGCTTATCCAAATTAAATAATAGTTTCTGCATAAAAGTAAGGATATTCAGAAAGTAAACTATAAAAAACCAACGTCAACTGCTCTCCTGGACAAATTATACATGGATAGAACTTGAAACAAGCCAGAGTTAAAAGAACATGTCTGAGCAGTGCATATAAACATAACATAGGAGAACATATTACTCCAGTGGAAATAAGGTTGTATAAGAACACCTGACAGCTTTTATTGGATCTCTCTCTCACATGCCCTAGTCATTGTGTTTCACATAAATCTGAAACTACTCCCAAAATATTCTCAATTTTAGTTTTAAGCAGACTAACATGATTTGACCCACAATTGATCTCCAGAACAATTTTTTTTTTCAGGTAAATATAGCAATTCTCAAATTTCTTGCAAATTTTTCTAAAACAAACAAAATTCTTAATCAACAACAACAAATCCTTCCATCTTTCAGGGAGCTTTACTAATCTCCAATACAAAATAATCACCAAACTTATGGTCTCACAGTACTCCCATATTTTCCCATCTTATTATGTGATTCCAAATAATTCAAGGTCAATGGTTACCATGCATCATGTAGATCCTCGGTACATGTCATATAATAGGAATCTTTACTATACAGTTATGACAATTTTAAATTGCTTTATCAGTAAAGCAAAGCTTACCATCAGCATCACAGTATTCTCAGGAGGTGTTTTAATAGCCTGTTGATCAAGATATGCTGCCTGCAATGCAACTCATGTCAGACAAACTTTACCATAACTAATAACATGAGTTATTTACAACATTGCAAGTTGGAAACCAAGCAAATACAAACATGAAATGGAAGAAAAATCTCCAGCAGGTTGTATCTACGAAGCAAACAGATAGAAGGCCCAGCAGCTCCATAAGACAGCATATAGTTCAATTCCATCATTATCCTGGACTGATTAAACCCCCCAAAAAAAAAGTCACTTCAGTAAGTGTATCATGAAAAAGTTGCAACATAATTACATTCCCTGGATGACCAAAGTATCCACTTAGAAAAAGTCATAAATGAACAAAAGGATGGGAAAAACATATATTCAATGTTGAGAAAATAAACATGAAGACACAACAAAACACCTTTATCTTCTAAAACAATAAATTAAAATAGCAGGATAGTCTTGTTCAACTTATCCAAAATACCTTGTCCAGTCTTTCAACAGAAGATGAAAGTTTACGCATTGCAGTCTCAGTATCCTTTGAAAATGACAAGCCTAGACGAGCTGCAATTCTTAAGCCCCTCAATATTCTAGCTGCACCACAGGGATTGCATACAGTTTTCCAGTTAAGATGCATTGACCATAATCAGCTACTTAAAACAAATTTCATGGTGCTAAAAGACAGAACTTTCAAAAGATAGAAATACCTACCAGAATCCTCTTTAAATGACAAATGAGCAGGGATCAGTGTTCGTAGCTGATCCACATGAGCATCAAACAAAAAGGGAGAAAGCGAATCTCAGCAAACTTCAAAAATGCGTATTGAAATAAAATTTTCAAAATGAATTGGTATTAAATTAACAAAAGGTTACCTTCAAGGACCTCAAGTCTCCCATCCCATTGGCATAATCGTAGATTTTATTCAGAAAAGGGTCATAAAATAAACTGCTTCCACAAGTATAAAAATAAATTTTTGCTAAGACGCATCAAACAAACTCACACATACATCATAAACAAATATCCACTATTCAAATTACAAAAAATAATCTCCAAAAATCAAACGAATGAAAAACTAAACCATACCTATTAATTGTGAAGTCCCGGTGCATGCTGTTTCTCCAGCGAATTAAGTCTTTCTCGTCACAGCCATATGGAGTTCGAGATAACATAACTTTATCTGTTCCTTCAGCATGCTTTGCCACTGTCTCAAAACTGGATACCTGCAAAATGTTTTAAAAAGTGCATATCTATTTCAAAATAAGAAACTAGGAAAAAGGCTGAAGAATATTTACAGTAGGGAAGTTATAGCAATGAACCATAGCACAGAAGTATTAAGTATTACTGGTCCACCAGCCAACCTCAATTACAGAGCCTTTAATATGCACCCGACATATAGGAAACCGCCGTCCAACAACCTCAGAATTATGAAATTGCTTCCAGACCTGCCGTAAGAAATTGCAAAACCAACAAAAGATTTTGAACCTTTTCATTCAGGTGCATTTCATAAACCATTAACAGAAATCCAGAAGGACAATTCAACATTAGGACTCAGACCTGCCTAAGGTTCGCTGTAGTGATCACATCAAAATCTTTAGGTATTTTTTTCATAAGTAGATCTCTCACACATCCACCTACCAAGTAAGACTGGAATCCTGCACATATGAGAAAAGGAGATCATCAAACATTAATAAATATCACATTAACATTTCACGCCCAACAACACCAAAACAGAATCAATGAAATGACCTGAATCAAATGAAACAAGTACCAATACAGAATTTGACATAATGATGGTTTTCCATAACACAACGGACTTATCCAAAAAACCAACCCGCTAAAAGAAATGGCTCATTTAAGCATTTTCCCATGTCTAGCAAGCCTTCCCGATATTATTTACTCTAGTTAAACGAAAACGGGCAGCACATATCAATGGTTATTTCTGAACAACAAATAACATATAAATCAGCAAGGCTGGTTTAAAACATTAACCGGCAAATTGTTTCGGGTTTCAGGCAGTAGAAAAATGATAATTAAACCAACTAGTTCCACAAAGGAGATTAAAAAACTTAACCATTAACATAATTTAAACTCAGAAAACATAAATAAATAGTCTAATTAGCTACATAACTACACGCACCTCTCATTTTCAGAATATTCAAGACAACCCACGACGGTTGTGGAATCACAGAACGAGTTATTCCGAACAACCTCGCATCCATCTTTTTCCATGTTGACACGTCAACTACAACACAACCATAACCAGAATTAAATCTTTTAACCGTATACATACATAAATAATTGCTGCAAAAATATAGTTTAGATAAGAAAAAGAAGCTTGGCATACCTTGGTGAGTGAAAGAATCGGAACCCTTAGTAGAGTAAAGTTGAGGTTGCAAAGTGTGGTTGAATCTCTGTCCATGAATATTACAAGTAACAAAAGGTTACAAGGTGTTCGAAGAAATGCACCAGATAAGAAAATTTTAAATAAAAATGCAAAATACGAGAGACACCTTAATCCTTGTTAAGAGTCTAGAGAGAATGCGATCTTTTGCTCTCACAAATATTGCCATGTGAACAAAAATTTCATGGCGCGCTCTTTCGCGCACTATCAATGATTGTGCCGTTCGGACCGGTGAAAGGGACAGGACCCGTCTAGTAAACCTAATCTAATAAACCGGGGGTTTTTACATGGACGGCCCTGAGATTTAAATGCAGGGAAATTATTGTTAGTTTGCGAAACTTTTGGGCTAATAAGAATCTTATCAAATCAACAGGGTGTAAAAAACGCTAACGGACTGTGACCCATTTGGACTCACAGTCACCTCTCTTGCCGTCGATTTGAAAAAAAATGAGATTTTATGGGCTCCACTTTACATGATCTTCTTCGATTGGACGTTTGAAAAAAATTATTTGCGCCCTTTTCTCCTAACACTCCCCCTAAAAAATAAAAAATAAAACATTTAATTTACATACCCCTTAAAACCCAAAATTAATCCTGTGAAAAATAAAAACTAATTAAAGCTAATATGAATTATCTGTGCCATTAAAATTAAAATGCAAAAGTAAAATTTTAATTTAAATAAATGTTTTTAGAGAATTTCATCCTAAAGAGATAATAAGCTTAATTTATTGTTTTATTTAATGAAAATGATAATAAACATATCTTGATTATGAAAACAGATAATATATTTGTAATCATTTGATTTACAATTATAAACGTTTTTTAAATATTCACGTAGATTAAAGAGGTTAAATGTTGATAATAAAAGAGAAAAAAGAATTTGAAAAGATTTAAATGTCTTTCAAAGTAATTTTATTTAATAATATTTTAGTATTAAAAATTTATAATATATATATATATAGGGTTGAAATAGCTTCACCATTTTTATGATTGAACTAGAAAATTAACATTATTCGACACATGCTCGTGGGAGAGTGAGAAGGTTAGAGAGCTTCATTTTTTCTTGTTTGTTTTGTGTAAGTGTTCATTCACATTTAATGAAGGCAGTATTGATTTTATACCGGTTTTCAACATCTCTGAGCCACAATGAATTGTTCAATCTCCGGCAAGGTGCCGCAAGAGCCTGTGGTTTTCAATTATGGAAAGTGCCCAGTAACAGGAGAACCACTTAAATCGATTATATTCTTCCAATCCGAACAGGAGGCAAGATAATGTCCACGGCTTCATTAGCAGCAGTTGAATCCAATCCGGAAAGAGAGGATAATGAGGATGGTCAGGATTTTGAGTCCTGGCGGGAAGAAAATTACGACCTGGGATATCTTCTAGCATTGTTACTGAGCTATAAGAATTTAATGCAGCTGTGCAGATACCTTCAACTTCGGCTCCCGCTTATGCTTTGCAGAGGTATGCGCAGCTTTCTACCCATCACACAACGAACAAACACGGAATTGTTTCTATGGACATCAATTACTCCGAGGACGTCATTGCAACGGGAAGTGCTTATTCTAATTCTGTACTTTGTCGACCCTCAGGACGCACGTTATCCACACTAATTGCTCACTCAAAGAAGGTAACCAGTGTCAAATTTGTGACCGAGGGTGATCTGATATTAACAGGCTCAGCGGATACCATTGTTCGGTTATGGCAAGAATCTGAAGAACCTGGAAACTATGTGTGCATGCACATCTTCAAGGATCATACTGTAGACGTGCAACCCGTGACTGTCCATGCCACAACTACTTCGTGACTGCTTCTCTCTCAACAATAGTGGTGCTTCTACGATCTTTCTACTTGTTTATGCCTGGCACAGATTGAAAAGAATTCAGCCTCACCTCAGGGTTTCACATCGGCAGCTTTTCATCCTGATGGTCTTTTTTTCAGGCTCAGAAGCTCTGGTCAAGATTTGGGATGTGAATAGTCAGGCTAATGTGGTAAATTTTGATGGGCATGTTTGCGCATTTACGTGCTGACATTTCTTTCTCAGAAAATGGTTACCACCTTGCCACTGCAGCTCATGATGGTGTAAAATTGTGGAATCTGCCTAATCGAACAACTTCCGCTCGTTAATTTCGGGATTCAACAAGTTGTGTGGACTTCGACCATAGCGGCTCTTAACTCTTGCTGTTGCAGGTGCAGATATGAGACTCTACCAAGTTGCCAGTACAAGAAAGGATTGGAATTGTATCAAAACTTTTCATGGTTGGTATGCAGCAGCAGGCACATGTAAGGCCACTTGTGTAAAATTTGGACCAGATGCAAAGTCTATTGCAGTGGGATCAATAATGGATATAGTATCAGCGTATTTGGCAATTATTTATAAATATTATTTCAAATTTCTCAAATTATGTATCAATTCAAAATCATTTCATTATCAATTATTGAAAAAAAAAAATCACTATTAAGTAATTAACCTTCCTTTCCTTAGCTCTAACTGTATTTTATCATCATAAAAGTGGAAATTCATGCGTCGTTATCTTCTTAAAATTTTAAAAAGATTTAAGCTTAGAAGATGATCCTAGTCTTCATGTGAATTTCTCAAAATGTTCATTTAAAGTAATACGTTATACAGTACTTTCATGTAGATGATATACAATCTAGAAAAGAAAAAATGTTGCTTTTCAATCTTTTTGTCTTTTATAAATCAATTCAGTTCAATCAAAATATGATGGATCTCTCTTACGATTTACGATGATCAAGTACAATATTTAATAAAATTTAATTCAAATAGTGAATCGAGAACTATTCATTTGATAGGTATAGTAATAACTATATTTGTGATATTTCTATCTATTGTTTTGGAGATTTATAATTCTTCCATTTTACTCGATGAAATTTTCTTAAATTATATTCACAATAATCACAAAATCCTATCTTTTAAATATAAAAAAATGAAGCATTCGCATCTCGGATTTTTATTTTAGCTCTTTTGTTTTTGGGAATTCAACCATTGAAAGTTTTTTCTTTATGTATTTATGGAATATAAGTGTTTGACTTGTTATAATTGATCTTATTCATAGTACATAGAATGGGTATGTCGTCTTGATAGACATGGTTTTACCGCATTGGATAGTCATTATAGTATCTAGAGCACGGAATATATAAAATAGATTACGAAGTATTCAAATTACGTTTCATACCAATATGCAGACTTCACTAACATATCCCAATAAAATTTCTAAAAAAAAAGTTATAAATTCGAATTAGAAATGGAAAGATTTTTTTTTTCTTTCAAATCCCATTTCTACTTTTAATTTTGCTCAAATGACAAATAATTCTTTGTGTTTTTAGTCATTATATCTACCCTACTCGTTGAATAAATGATGATCCAATTATTCGCACTTAGGTACTCTTTGAACTTAGTTTAAGGATTTTATTAAAACAACTTAAGTCATAACATAAAAATGAATTTGATAAAAATCCATAATTTCATTTTCTCCCCTTTTGAGTAAAAATGAAAGTAAATGAAAATAATAATAATAATAATAATAATAATAAATGACATATAAATATGAAATAAAAAAGTTGCCTTTTACACAAAATTTTGATATAAATTTATAATTATTATCATTATAAAGAGAAATCAGAGAATCCCCATCTTTGGCTTCATTAAAATAATAAAAAAAATGGATAAAATAAAAACGGAGCATTGAGAAATGGCAGGTTTATACAAAAATATTGATTAGTGTTAATATTAAAGCAAGGTATTATTCGGTTGGATTAAAGCCCATATCTTCATAAAATTTGGGCCTCAGCCCAAAATAACAATAAAAGGCCCAGAGGGTGAGCACACTGAGCAGGATAGAGGGAACATTCTAGTAACGCGTGCCGAGAGAGCGTGAGGACGAAGAACGAAGATCTCCAAACAAGCTTCCACAAAATCAATTGGGCAATCATCCAACGCAGACAAGCGACCTTCTTTCTCTCTCGAGTGACACAAACTCGCGCCCGAAGCCCGTGAAACTCAACCCGCATTGATTCTTCAACAAAGACCACAACCATCAAACAAAAAACTTTTTTATTATAGTACTTCCCGTCTTTGGTGGGTTAATATAACTCACTCTCACGCGATTCCATTTTCTCGTGTTTATCAAATCTCTACCACACCGCCACATTCGCTTTCTTCGTTTATATTTCTCTTAAGAAATCTCATTCATTTGATTTCTGGTTATGTTAGGGTTAGGGTTTGAAAAATCAATTTGATCGATTTTGTGTTTTTTTTTTTTTTTTGAGCTTTTTTCTTTTTGATATTAGTAAAGGTGCCTCCCGAGGATGGGGGGTGGAGGAGAAGGTGCTGCTGCAGTGGAGGAGGTAAGCGGCGAATCCAACGGTGGAGATGCAGTTAAGGTCAACGTGCGATGCTCCAACGGCTCGAAATTTTGTGTAGAAATCGATCTCGAATCCACCGTTGAATCGTTCAAGGCTGTTCTTGCTGAGAAGTGCGAGATTCCTGCTGATCAACAGCGTTTGATTTACAAGGGTCGGATCTTGAAGGATGATCAAACCCTAACAAGCTACGGTACACCTAATATGTCATTTTCTTTCGTTCTTTTTATCTTGTTTCTTTTAATATCTGTTTTAGATACACAGTGTTTAAGTGGAATGGAATGGGTTTCGTGTTGATTTGTTGAATGATTGAAAAAAAAATGGTTTGATTTCAGGCATTATAATATGATTGTGTATTATATGTTCGATTAAATGCCTTGATCACTGCAAAAAAGGCAAATTAAAGATTGATGGTTGCGGTATTCCGTTATTTAGAGGTGGGAGTATTTAGATGTAGTTATATGATAGAAGGTATGGATCCACGCAGGTTGGAATGAGAATGTATTTTTTTTAGAGGGCGAGGAAAGAAAAGGTCCTTTGGCGGGTTGTTTTCCATTTTGGGTGGACAAAGACGATAAACGGGAAGGAAGGGGGGAAGATTGTGATAAACCCTCTTCGGTTTATAGAGCATAACTATTTGATCTTCGGATGGAAGAGGGGCTGAAAAAACAAGGCCTACTAAAGGAGGAGAGTTTTCTTATTTTTTTCAACCCGAGTCTTTGGCAAAGTTTATTGATATAAATAAATATTCACAACTTCAATGTATTGGGTTAATATGGTTAAATCAACCAATAGGGATGGAAAATTGAATAAATCCTCTTCCCTCATTTCTCTTTTCCTTCCCCCAGTATTCTTCACTTTTTTTTTCTTTCCTGCTTTCATTTTGTCCTAGGTTGAAGCATACCACTTGGCTCTACGATAGAGGTGCTAGCATGTAAAATTGTCTGGTTATATGAAACTTCTGCTTGTGTTTTATTGCTACACAGATCTTACTGTTTTGTAGGTTTTTCCATGGGTAATTTTTTAATGTATTAAGCGTTAGCCAGCTTAAACCTGCGTAGTTATTGGAAACTTGCTTGAGTATAGGATTAGTTTGCCAGTAGTCAAGATGTTCAAAATTTTATGTGCCTTGACTAATGTGACCGTTCTTTTTATGTTATGGTTAGGTTTAGAAGCGGATCACACTGTGCACTTGGTTCGTGGTTTTACACCAGCTGCATCAACAAATACTGGTGGGGCAACCAATACTGGAGGTTCAACTAGCCCTCAAAACACTACAAGGGCTGTAGGTACGAATGAAAGCGAGTCTCTAGGGGGATCTGGTTTGGGAAATTCGCTGTTTCCCGGACTTGGCATCAATGGCTTAGGTGGCAGTGGTGGTTTATTTGGAGCTGGACTTCCGGAGTTTGAACAAGTGCAGCAACAACTGACCCGAAATCCCAACATCATGAGAGAAATAATGAACATGCCTGTTGTGCAAAACCTCATGAATAACCCTGAGATAATGCGAAACTTGATTATGAACAACCCTCAAATGCGTGAAATCATTGACCGAAACCCTGAGCTAGCACATGTACTTAATGATCCAAGCACTCTACGTCAGACACTTGAGGCTGCAAGAAACCCTGAGCTCATGCGAGAAATGATGCGTAATACTGATAGAGCAATGAGCAACATTGAATCTTCTCCTGAGGGATTCAATATGCTTAGGCGCATGTATGAAACTGTTCAAGAGCCATTTCTTAATGCAACCACAATGTCTGGAAATGCTGGAACTGAAAACACAAACCCATTTGCTGCTCTTTTGGGTACTCAAGGTGGGAATCAAGCCAGAGAGGGCTCAGCTAACCCTGCAAACACTACTTCTGAAACAACTGCTGGTTCTCCCGCTCCAAATACTAACCCTCTTCCCAATCCCTGGGCATCTGCTGGCAGTAAGCTTATCTTCTCTCTTGTTTGTGTCTTATGGAAGATATTCCGAGTTTCAATTAATTTATACCTTGGTTTTTCTTTATGATGCTTTAGTTCTGAAGCAATCTTTTGTTCATCTTCTCAAGCTTTCTTATGACATGATTACTTTTTGACTATAGTAGTTAAGAAATCACTTTGAGAGACACATACCTTTAGCTATTTGTGAAATATGATGTTTTGTTAGCTGGGTAGGGACTTTTCCATCTGGGAGAAAAGCGATCTCTTTTCTTTGAGCTGTTGTGACAGATCCCTAGGGTGGCTAAAAGTTGTTTGTTACAACATGTTGAAGTTAAACAAAAATGGAAGAAAAACATTTTGAACACGCTGTACTTTATTTTTTTTTTGACTGATTACTGCTGTTTCAAAGAAACGTTTCTAGAACTACTACCTTTTTTTCTTTTTGAAGTTTCAAACTTTTTTTCCCCCTTTTTCGTAATTTTCTTTTCAATTTATCTTTCAAACTTTTTTTCCCCCTTTTTCATAATTTTCTTTTCAATTTATCTTTTATGTATTTAAAATTGCTGATGACGAGATGTTCATTGTCTCTGGCCAACAAATTGTTGGTTTAATGTAAATTTTGCAGCTGGAAATGCCCAAACTAACACTGCACGGTCAAATCCAATTGGGGATGCCAGGCCACAGACACCTGCTGGTTTAGGTGGACTCGGTCTTCCTGGGATGGAAAGCTTATTGGGTGCCATGCAGGATACCAATTCGATGAATCAGATGTTGCAAAATCCAGCTGTTTCTCAAATGATGCAAAACCTTCTTTCCAACCCACAGTACATGAATCAGGTATTATTATTATTTTTTTATGTTTCTTGTAAAGATTTAATTCAGAGTGATTGTTCTTGTTTTCTAACATTTATCAAGTGTCAGATTGTCGGTCTTAATCCCCAGCTGAGAGAAATGATGCAAAATCCTGAATTTCTTCGTCAATTGACTTCTCCTGAGACAATGCAGGTATATTTAATGCAACTGTTTATTAATGATTTTGCTCAATCTATCTCTTTCTTTCACTGCTTCCATTGTTTGTCTCCCTCTCTAAAAAAAATTGCCAACCGGCCTCCATCCCCTTTGCTCATTTTTCCATCTTTAGACATCTTTACCTTTCTGCCTGTCCCATTCACCCACCATCTATCACCTTCACTGAAACAAATGTACATGTGAAGTGATGGCAAGGATTTGCATCTTTTGAAACATTTACCTGTATTAGCTGTCAATTTTTGTGTATGAAGTTTTTTTCTTCGAATACCTATAGTTAATTGTTTTCCTGAAGTTGAAGGTATTGTATTTGTGAATGATGCTTCAATTGTGAAAGAGTGTATAATGATGTCTGGTAATGACATATGAGCCGCTTATGTTTTTTCTCTCTTGCAGCAAATGATGACTTTGCAGCAGTCTCTTCTGGCTCAGCTTGGTCGAGCACAGACTACCCAGTAAGCAGTGGCATGAATTTTTCACTTTCTTTCTCTGAAAGATTTCATGTAGCACCAGTCTCTTAGGATTAGGCTTTTTTTCTGAGATGAACTGGTTTTATCTGATAAGAAACTTTTGATAGAAGTCTATTCTTTCTAGTTTGAGAACCTCTTTAGTCTAAATAGGCTTCAGTTATATTTTAGATTTAGTCGACTTATCTGGTTGAGTCCCCTTGTTCAAGATTGTTGCTACAACTAGTAGTAGTAGTTAGGATATAGAAAAATTTTGTTTAAGAAATTGGGAGTCACGGTTTCCACTTTTGAGACAATAGATTGGCTTACTGGTTTGTTTGAATTTAAAGATAATGAATTTTAGGTTGAAGTTGGCTTGAGAAAGCCTTTGCCAGAGTTAGTATAAGTACTTATCCATGTTGAGGTTCTTCCGGTTTGGTATGTTAGCATTTAACTAAGTAAGAAAGTAGGGAGAAGGGAGGGGGATTGAATAATATGCTACATCCTTGGTGTACTTAGCATACTGAAACATTTGTCTGTTTTCACCTTGGTTGATACTTTATTAAAAGTTGAACTTTAGAACTTATTCAAGTGGCTAGTTACCCAATTCAGCTGATAGGGTTGTTTTAGTTCATATTTTTAAATTCTATTGCTTTGAGTTTGCTCTTGTTACATTAATGATCTTGACTTATGGTTTTCCCTCAATTTTCTTCTGCTCTCTTGCAGGGAAGCAGGCCAAACTGGTGGAGGAGCAGGTATCCAATACATATACATACATATATATATATATATATATATATACATATACATACATACATATACATACATACATATACATACATACATATACATACATACATACATATACATATACATACGTACATACATATACATACATATGTATGTGTATATGTATGTGTACATACATATGTATGTGTGTATATATATATGTATATATATATATATATATATTGTCCTTTGATTTTACTTTCCTAGAATTATTGTTTCTGCTATCATATTTGGGGAGAAAGACTTTATGCTTCTCTTTGCACTTCAATTTCAAAGGAATTTTCAGGACTTCTTTTTTCTGTATATATCTCAATTGGCAAAGGGTGTTCGGCTAACTTTAATAGCGTATATCCTTTTGTTGTGGGAGAGGAAGATAATATTATTTTTGTCTCTGTTTTGTATAAATTTATGTGGATCTCTAATCCACTTATGTATTTACTTCTTTAAAAAAAATTTCTTTTGACATAATTTTTCATTTATTTATTTTTTTAAAATTACTATCATGTCGGTGATTTTTTAGGAGGGTTTTTACTGTCTATAATGTCATACAATAGTATCATTGCTTCATTTGAACAGCTTTAAATATAGTGGAGTTTCGTTTATGCCTCTTACCTAACCTTTCCCCATGCTTTGCTTACTGTGGGAGTTGAAGATTTTATTTATTTATTTATTGTTCTTTATAATGGAAACGAGTTTTAGAAATTAGTTTATAGTAATTCAATACATGGATAATGGAGGGTCCAAACATGTACATATGAACTTATGGTTTTTACCTTCTGCTCACATTGCCTTCTAGTCAGTATGTCTTATGTCTGGAAAATTATACTGACAGTGGGTGTTGTGCTTAGTTATTTTGATGTGAAAGGCCATCAGATAGATCTCTCATGATGAAGTTCTGCAGCTTCTATATTCTGTTTGTATTTCCCTCCATTATCTGTATGTTTATGTATTGAAAGTTATTCTGACTATGGGTGTTTTTTCTTTTTCTCTTTTTAATATAAAAAATGTATTTTAGGAGCACCTAACAACTTGGGGTTGGAGATGTTGATGAACATGTTTGGTGGACTTGGGGCTGGCAGCCTGGCTGTTCCTAGATCGGATGGTTGCTACTCTTATCCTTATATTTATTTTATGTGGCTTTTCTATCTGTATCTCTGCTTGCATGGTACTGACAAAAAAATTCTTCTTTTCAGTGCCTCCCGAGCAATTATATGCCACTCAGTTGTCACAGCTTCAGGAAATGGGTTTCTTTGACACTCAAGAAAATATACGGGCTTTAATTGCCACTGCAGGAAATGTCCATGCTGCTGTGGAGAGACTTTTAGGGAATTCTGGTCAGTAGATAACTATCAGTGTTTAATATTATCTGGTGATGTCCTTTGTCAAGGCTGCTGGATGGAGTAGGGTCAGTTGGGACCTGAGTTGTATTCAGACCCATTTTCGGTTGAATATATTTTATTAATATATAGTTGTGCACTCTCTCTCTGGCGAGGTCGTTCAGGCCTGAGCGTCTTGTACATACTCGGTATTAAGATTTGTCATATGAATTGTTTGCAAAATTAATTATTTTCTGGAACGTGCGATTTTTTCCCTTTGTAATAAAATTGTACTCGCGACCAATTTAAGGTTTCCCATTGCTTTGCACATTGTATCGTCTAGTTTGTCAGCTTCTGTTGATCCTTCGTAAAGGAGGGGAATGGATAGTGGATGGGGAAAGGTTGTTCAAAAAATGCTTGAGAGAAGGCTGCAACGTAGTAGTGATTTTTTCAACTTTTTCCAAAATTTTTGTGAATTTTGGTTGGTAAAGTCTTGCAGGTTCTAGTGCTAGCAATCTATAAGGTTTGATTCAGATAATTGGATCTTAATTTTTGGAATTATGCTGCTGCTAGAGAGTTTTTTGATGTAATGGGATGATTGTCAGGGTTGTGTTGGATGTGGCGTGGAGGAAGTTGGAAAGAGGAACCAGGAAAGTTCGCATCCATCCAACAAGCATAACCTAAGAAATGCTTAACAAAGTTGTATTGGAAAGAGATATGGTGATGGACAAAGTGCATGGTAAATGTTTCTTTCTTGAGGAATAAGTTAGAACTAACTCGCGTCAGCTGCCTCGTAATCCAACAGGATCACCACCATTAATATCTAAGTTCTAAGATTGCCCTCGCGGCATCGGTTTATTGGTAATAGTAATGTTACTACTTATAATGAGCAAGGATGGCAGCGGGTACGTTTCCAACCCTTTTAAACTACTTAAAGATCTATGCTTGATCTTATATTTTGTAGGGGTCTAAACTTTTATACCCAAATCTATTAGTGAAAAATTATATTCTACCCATTTATAAAAGGGTATTGATGGGTCTAAACATTATATTTAATATTATTTTGTATTTACTTAATATTTTATTTTTTATTTACATATCCCTTTGAGTTTGTGGGTATGCAAGTACGTGGTTGTGGTTATAATTGTTATCCATAATAATAATAGGTGTTAGTTAATTCTTTTGAAATGGATCTCACAAGTATTAGTTTTGTGCCTAAGGCACCAGGTTAACCTTTTCTTCTTTTCTTCCTCTGCGTGCCTTCATCAGTTGCACAATGTTTTGACTCTTACTAGCAACATCTCGTGGACCCTCTGTCCTCGCTTCCACGCCTCCCGTACCAGGACCTGAACCACCACCCTGTTCAGCAACATCACCTTCTTCAACTTGAGAAGCAGGAGAAGTATCACTTTCTTGTCTTGAGGATTAAGAAGCACTTTGATTGCTTTCGACAGCATCCTGGCCCTGCATTTGGTCAGTCTACTCGGATGATTCCACTGGGTTGGCCATGGTTAATTTTGGGATACTCGATCACAAGGCTCCCTCACTGTCGATCCATAGAGAGACCTTGTATAGGAGGGCTCGAATTAGACCACGATTGCCGCTTGCAGGCAAGTTTGGTGAGTCTGGACGGTCTTCTAAGCTAGAGGCCTGCCCAATTTAAATAGAGTTATATTTATAAATATATAAAAAATATCAATAATTTTTTATATATTTATCTTAATAATTATTAAGATAAATATTATTTGTCCTTATTAGTAAATCTTTAAATAAATATATAAAAAATTATTAATATTTTTAAATAATGGGGGTACACAGAGAATTTGTATGGGTGTAAATAGTTTCATCATAATTAATATCAACTTAATTCCCAACTTCTTCTCTTTCTCTCTTTCGAATTTCTCTATATTTTATCTTAAAGTAATGAAATGCCATATATCTTTCTTTCTCTATAACTTGTATTCAATCATATAAACTTAAACTAAGACTAATTTGATTGATTATTTTGTTTATATGGATTTGGAGAATTCAATAAGATAAAAGGGAAACAATTGATTAGTGTTCAAACCATGAAAAGATTGTTTATAAATACTTTTTAAACTAAAGAACTACAATAATATTTTAAAAAATAATGAAAAAACGGTCGGATTGCACCAAAACTAGGGGGGTTGAGTTTTAACCCACTTTTGAAAAATTTAAATGCTATAACTATTTACTTGATAAGAGACATGCTTAACAATGTTCAACAAATAATGTAGATACCTGTCTGAAAATGTTCGTCAAGCATTCGAAGTGTTGGGTGGTCGATGGGTCATGGACTTATGGCATCTAAGTTTATCAAAATTGAGTTAAACTTTAAGGAGATCCCTTAATTGAGGTCAAATAATAATTTAATTAAATGTTAAATTAAAGAGAAAAAGTCAGACTCAATTAAAATCAAAAATTACTTTAATTAAGATTAATTATTATGAAAATAGTTAAAATTTAATGGGATTCTTTAATTTTTACCCAAATTAAGGGAACTTGTTAAATTTTGACCCTATTCTAAAACATCTTTGTTATTGAAATTTGATTCTTTTTTTTTTTTTTAAAATTATTAGAATACTTTTAAAAGTATTAATTATTTTTACAACTATAGTGAAAATACTATAAACTAGTTCAACAGTGGAGGGCAAATAGCATCACTCCACATTTAATATACAATTTTTAAATTTAAAAATAGTCTTTTATTCCCTCTATTATTACTAACTTTGAATATGGAGCAGTTTGAAAGATATATATATATATATATATATATATATATATATATATATTATTNATATATATATATATATATATATATATATATATATATATATATATATATTATTTGAGGATATTTAGTAATATTTCTTTATTAAAATATGGGTGTAGAAATTTTATTTATTTTTGGTTTCATGGAGAAATTATTGAATTCATTAGATAAAAGAAGGAGAAGCGAAAATAAGGGGGTGTCTTTTTTTTTTCTATCTCAAGTATGAATTTATCTTATTCTTAGACTTCAGATATCTTTAGGTNGTCTATTTTCTTGACCTAAATTTATTTTTAGATATAAATATCTTAATGAAAAAAGTTATAAGTTAATATCTTATTTTTAAATCATTATAGTATATTCTTATGATCATATGAATATTTTTGAAATTATTTAATTGTTATAAAGATATACATAAAAATAGTAGCTTTCAGATATTTCAATTTAGATGTTATAATTAAAAAAATAACTATATTATTCATATTCATATATTCAGATCTATTCAGATTTTAGTTTAATTTATATATATTCAGACTCTCAGTTTGATTCAGTAACTATCCAGATTTCAGACAAAAAAAAAAGACTTGCTCTAAGATTTAGTTAATGTTCATTATGTTGTACAGCATGAACGATGCTCAATCAAATTAATTTTGTTGAATTTCATCAACCTGCTGAAATATATATACACACTATCTTTTCATAGGATTAATCGATCTCTTAAATCTTGAACATTTTCAACGTTTGCTAGGTTGAGGAAATAGATTTAACGTTTGATCGATGTTGATTATTTTGTTCCAATTCCAATTTCCAATCTTCGAATTGTGGCCTGGCAGCGCCCAAATTAATGGATGGCCTGGATAATGCGTTATACTTTTCCTTTCCTGCCATAGACATAACAAGAGAGAAGCTTTCTCGGGATTGCCCTAGCTTTACTGCATCTAATCAATTACGTATTACTATCCGTCTTCATTTCGAAACGAGTAATCTCATATCATATGTGATATCTAGTTACGGTTTTAATCATAGTTAAGAAAAGAAGCGGCCCAAAAAATGGCCAACAGTGACTATTCCATCCAAATGGTACGGAACATGAAATCAAGTAAACTGTAATTTCATCACCATTACGTCTCTGCAGCTGCATGCAACTCTGCATCAGGCGTTGTAACCTCTCAACGTACGTTTAATTACCTTCTCAATATGTTTTTGCACTTTTAGGAGATAAAAAATGAAGGGTTGTATCCTTTGATTTGCGCCAAGTATAGCCTGAGAAAAGGTATGAATAACTGGATATAACCGTTGATTCAAAAATTTCTACTATTATATAAGTGCAACTTGGGATGACACTCGAACCCTGCCAGACACAGCCGAGGAAACAATCCACAGTCTCTCTTTTGATCCACAGAAGAGTATCTAAAAACAATGGCCAAATCTGGGGAGTCATCTGAGAATGTCCAGAAGCAGCAGGGCCAAGATGCTGCCGGAAGTAGCAATCTAAATGCTCCGCAACAAGAAAGGGATGCTCCTCCTGCTCCTCCTCAAGTACTTGAAGGTGGGGATGATAGTTCCAAGGTTGGTGAACAGGGTGGTGGTTCAGGTTCAGGTCCTGGTACCGGCGAGGAAGCAAGGACAGAGGGTCCACTGGAGGTTTCTATTGCTGCTGTAGAAGGAACTGACAGGAAGAGGGGAAGAAAAGACGAGGGTGGCGCTTCTGGGAGTGGGGAGAAGAAGCAGAGGAAGAAAGGCGAACTGCTGGAAGTCCCAAATAGGCCTCCCCAGTGTTATGTATGCGGCAGGGGATTCCAGTCATGGAAGGCAGTGTTCGGACACATGCGAGCACACAAAGTAGGAGAGGAACGGGTGAGATCCGGGGCGTTTCCTCCGCCGGTATTCACTCCCCCTGGTGGTAATTCCCCCCAAAGGGATCAGCAAGCAGCAGCTCTCCACGACAAGTTGGTTCCAGCACTGCTCAACATAGCGCAAGAGGTTCTATCACGACCTCAGGACGTGTCAGGGTCAACTTCTGCGAGAGGCTTGGACATTGATTTGAACCAAGCCCCAGAAGCAGCAGCCAGTCCTGTACCACCTTCTTCACCGGAGAAACAAAGTTTTGACTTAAACGAGCCGCCCCCCAAGGAGGAGGACGACAATAATGGTGATAACGGTGGTGCTGGTGGCGGTGCTGCTGCGTGATGGACTGCATGTGTAAGTCCATTCTTGAATAAGAGATGCATGGGATTAGTTTAAATAAGAGACGGCCAAAAATAATTCTACTATTTTATTTTGTTTTAATAATTGTTATGTGATGTTTTATGTGTAAGGCCGGAGTCCTATGCTCCTTTTTATGTAAGGAAAGTTTGAATTTAAGTTTCATTTCTTGCGAAAGATGCTCCCTTCTTATATAGCAGTGTAAAACTTATACGTGCATGGCTTCACCATTCATGGAAAGATTTCCCACCAAATTTTTGCGTAACAGATTTCTAGGGGTTAGCATATATATACACGACGAGAGACAATCAAGCTGCAATATCCACAAGTAAAGTGTCTCTTGCTTCAATCCATCGTCGTATGACGACGACGACGACGACAACAACAAAATGATTTCAGGTAACGCAGGACCAGACGGAGGCAGTACTACTGCCGATATTAAATAAGAGAAGAGGACTTGGACTGGTGCATGAAATGCCACGAGTAGTGGAGTACTGGCTGTTTGTTTTTGACACTTTTCGATAATTCACTAGAGATGGGGGTGGTTTGGGCAGTAAAACTTGATGAATGAACTTTTATAGATTTCTGAATTTTGTTTATTACTTATATTTAAAATTATAAATTCATAAATATAAAGGAGAAATGATACAATTTCATATTTAATATCAATTTCAATTTTTAATATAAAATAGAAATGATAAAATAGAGTAATTAATAATCGAGTATGGACTTATAACTAGTGAAAAAAAATTAAAAAATATTTAAAATATCTATTTTGGTTCTGTCCTTCGATAAACTTCATGACGGAGGTACATAAAACCCCGAAATTATTTCAAGAAAAATCAAAAAATAATGACAAAATAATCCTAAATTGTTTATAATTTTATAAAATACCCCTAAAATTGTAACCAAAATTTCCCCAAAATTCGTTGAATGCTTATTATTATATAAAAACTACCCCGAAATGTTAAAATTTTTTATTAAATTTTATGAATAATTTCTTATTTTTTTTATACAAAAAGTTTTAAAATCTTATAATTGTTTCATTGCCCATCTCGGTTAAATTTCTGGCTACGTGCCTATCGATATGTATGTACGACATATTTGCAGTTTATGCAATCAGGTATCAACAACCCGCTGTTAACGACGGGTCTCCGTGAAGCGTATCGTACCTATGATGATCACACAAGTCTAAAACTCACACTGTATGATGGAAGATGAAGCATCACACACTTTGATATATTAATTTTGCTAGGAGAAAATTCCGCTTAACTGAAAATAACTGTATATATATATATATAT
>JANLJB010001889.1:0-48983 GCA_026212285.1 Bursera cuneata | reverse complement strand
CCCGGAAAACCGAAGAGAGGCCGGAAAGAGGACAGTAGTACTGCTGGTGGAAAGAAGCGAGGAAGGAAAGTTGAGTTAGAGGGTCCAAAGGGGACTACTCTTTCCTCCTGTTACATATGTGGGAAAATGTTTGCGTCTTTGATGGCCGTGTGCGGGCATCTACGTTGGTGTAAGCGACCGAAATTGCTGAATGCAGTGACAGCCCAGGAGATTGCTATTGAAGGAAATGGTTCTAGTAATAATTCAAACGAAACGCAGACACAGAAAGATAAGGTTGAGAGTGAGAGATCGCTTTATAAGTCGTCGTCGTCGTCTACATCATCTTCTTCTAAAAGGGGCCTTCATTTCGATTTGAATTTGCCTCCGCAAGAGGACGATGATAACAACAATGCTACCGCCGCCGCCGCCGCCAGTTATTGGAACTAAGAAGACTTTGCTTTCGTATTATGTAGTAATTATAAACAGTTTAAATTTATTTTCCATTCCTTTTCTTGAAATTATACTTTGATGAGTTTGAGTATGATGAGGTGATTTGTTGCCCTCTAGTGCATGAATTATTGTATTCGATTTGTTGTTTTTACAGGACACCTCTGCTGTCGACGGGCCTTGCCTACCCTCTTTATAAGGACTCATCACATACGCATCCTAAATTTCATGACTAAATTATGAATATAGGACCTTTATGATAGTTTACGAAACCTATGGATTAACATGATTTTATGTTATTGCCTAGAAGTCTTGTTCTAGTATGACCATAATAGCAAAAAATTATAACATATGGGGCCCACTCCAGTGAGTGATACACCAATAACTGGTCCCCACGTATGAACCCGAGACGCGGGCAAAGTCGACCTGCGCTAAGCTACTTTGTAGGGAATCGGTTGAATAATAATAAAATTCCGCCCAGAAATCCTGTAAACATTTCAAAAAATAATATCACCAACTTCAGATCCCATAGTTTGATCCCAATCTCCCACTCTTAGGCTTTTGTTTGGTTGAGTGATTGATTTGAAATTGAAATAATAATGATGGAGAGAGCCGAGTCGAGTCAAAAGCTCTACACACGTATGCGTCTATGGGAGTTTCCGGATCAGTACGTTGTAGAGCCGACTGACGGCTCCACTGGTTCGTCTTTGGCAATCAGCCGCGCCGACGCTTCCATGAATCTCCTCGATAAAGTTCCCGAATGCACGTCCCTTCGCGTCCCCAAAATTCGAACCATTTTCGGTGTCGTTGGATTGCTTAAGCTTGTGGCAGGTAAAATTCTATTCGTAAATTTCATTAATAAAATAATTTTTGCTTTGTAATTAATGATTTTTAATCAATAAGTTAGTTATTTCAATATAGTACACTACACAATTTTCCAACTGTTAATACGGATGCATAAGATACGCACGATAAGATTAGATTAATAGGAAAGAAAACTGAGAAGCGAATTTGATTTGCTTGTGGTCTCGTTGGATTGGATTGCTAAGCTTGTGGCGAGTGAATTCGAAATTTTCGATTTGTTATGTTGATTAATATGAAAGAAATTTGAAACCGAGAAGGGAATTTTATTTTTTATTTGATTTTTATTTTTGTCGTGTTTAGGTTCGTATTTGATAGTAATTACGGAGCGTGAACGTGTGGGAATATACTTGGGACATCCTATATACAAAGTTACGTC
The DNA here is from genome assembly GCA_026212285.1 of Bursera cuneata. Lineage (NCBI taxonomy): Eukaryota > Viridiplantae > Streptophyta > Magnoliopsida > Sapindales > Burseraceae > Bursera > Bursera cuneata. Next base: position 47,317 of record JANLJB010001889.1, on the reverse strand, counting down.
TTTGAATGTTCTTCCATGTGATCATTCTCTCGATAATTCCTCTGCAGAACAGGTGAATCTCTTACTGCTACTGCTACTTGTTTGTGGTTTATTTTTTTTGCGAGGAATGAGTGTTAGTTACTTCATTAGAGAATTCTAAAATTGTTGAGATTGACTTTGGCAGAAAAAGGTGGAGACAGAGTTTTCTCGGCTGCTAAAAGTTGCTGAGAGGACTTCTGGTCTGTATTTCTCATACGACACCAATTTAACGCTGAGGTAAAAGTTTTTTTACCATGAAGAAGTGCACTTGTTCATTAATCTTTTACTTCTTCTGAAGTTTCTGATGTTGCTATTTTAGTTTCGAGAAAAGGGCATTATTTTATGATTTTATCTTATGACTTAATTATCTAGTTTATAAATGGAGTTGTGATATTTCATCAACTATTACTCAATATGTAACTAATTATCTTATCTTATGCAACTCTCTACTTTGCTTAATTTATTCATGCTTGAAGTCATAATCATCATTGTATAACTGTGGTACATTACAGTGCACAGCGATTACATGATCTGGGTGATGAATCTAAGTTGCTTCCTCTTTGGAGACAGGTAAGCTTTGATCATTCAAGTAGTTCATCTTCTTTTGTTTCCAACTGATTTTCTATTTAAGAATATTTTTAATAATATTGATTTCTTTTTAAAGTGAAATTAGCTTTTCTTTCATTGGTATTGTTTTTAGTTTAGTATGAATAATGGTTTCAAATCGTCATGTTAAAGATGTTCATATCATTAATGTTTCCTGTTGATTTTAATATTCAACAGGCAGAGCCTAGATTTCTCTGGAATAATTATATGTTGGAACTACTCATAGATAACAAGGTTAGAATTTTTCCTAACTTGTTTTCGCAGTTACTTGCTTCATCACTTCCTTTCTTTTTACATTTTACTAATGCCGTTTATTATTTATGCTTTATTTGGTTTTCATGTGCAGCTTGATCCATACTTACTTCCTATTGTTCAAGGAAATATCCTTTATGACATCATTTGCTTCAACCTTTTGCTGTTGTGACATGAGAATAGATTTTGAGTTTGGCTATTGCATGGCCATTTCTTGTCATTTTCCCCTGTAATCATCTTTCCATTTGAAGTAGTTCCTTGACAGACTATCAGGCTTTCATAACTTTCAAGCAGCCATTGGAAGAGACATCATTGATGTTACTCTGATATCGAGGAGGTGCACTAGGAGAAATGGTAATGAAAGCTTGCATCTTCAATTGTTTAAAATCCTAGCTCTGATTTGTTCTTTTCATAATTATTTTATTCTAGTTTCAGTTACATATTTTCTAGTGGAGAAATTAAATGATTGTGTAAACATCTAGCCTTTATGCTGCCAATAAATTGCTGTTTAACGTTTATTATTTGACTTTAGGATTAAGTGTTACGCTTACTTTGCCATAGTAACATAGTAATAATAATACTCATATATTATCAGGAACTCGGATGTGGAGAAGAGGAGCTGATTCTGATGGTTATGTTGCAAATTTTGTGGAAACTGAGCAAATTGTACAGATGAATGGGTTTATGGCATCATTTGTTCAGGTAACGTTTGGTGTGTGTGTGTGTGTGTGTGTGTGTATATATATATATTTTATCCACAGTTGCATATGGACATGAAAGTCTCATGTTTACAGAAGTACCCTACGTGAATAAAAAAACCCTAAATTGTAAGAGGAGAGTGAAATTAAAGAATTCAGTTGTGCCAAGATATTTCTGACATTTGTTATTTGAAGAAGGCTCCTGGAGAAAACTGAATTTGTTCGTTGTTGTAGCACCTAAGTTGTCTCAGATTGAAACCATCCCATGTGGCCACCACCCTTTTATGTAGTTTATGTAGCTATGATGGTTAACTTTATATCTGTATATTTTTGTCAATTCATGCTCTTAACGTTTCTACATAAAATAAATGAGGTTTCCTTCCATTTTGTGGTTAGCAAATGCTAGTTTTGAATTAAGTTAAAATGAAGAGAACAGCTGACTGAAACAAATAAAAAGCCAGAATAAGTTTGTGTTAGGATGCTTGGCATCCATGTCTTGAGATGGTTGGTTCTGACATTTTGCAGGTCAATGGAAAAAAATGTTTTAGCAGCTTTGATTGTGGATTATACTCATGTATGTATTTACATTCACAGTTCTCTCATATTACAGATATTTTTTATTGGCTTTTTCAGGTCCGAGGGTCAATGCCATTTGTTTGGGAGCAAATTGTTGATTTGACGTATAAGCCTAAATTTGAGATCATGAAGTCTGAGGAAGCTGTGAGTACTATTTGTTCATTTTGACAGGGACATGATACCATCATACTAGGCGAGTTGAGATCATTGGATGAGGATGAGAAGTTCATTTTAAGGATAAATCCTCATTCAATAGTCATAATGATCTCGCCTTCCAGTGCCTTGATGGTTTTATATAATTTTATCCTAAAATGCTTTGCCTTTTAAATGATTCTTGATTTATTGCTTATTATGCAGCCTCGAATAGCTGAAAGACATTTCCTTGATTTGAGAAAAAAATATGGAAGGGTTTTAGCTGTTGATCTTGTCAACAAGGTGCATATTCTTTTCGTAATGTAATTAATTTTGGTGGCTTAATGTGATTTCCCAGTCATTATTTACTATCTGATAATAGTTAGACATTTAATTGCTTAGTATTTGACATGTGATTAGTTATCTCACTAAAAGCTTATAGGAAGGTGACCATGCACATATATTGTTTATGTGAATGCATGTGGTGTGTTCATGCGGTTTTAGAAGTACATATTGAGGTACTTTTTGAGCTATTCATTATTGTTTACCTTTCTTTTATCAGCATGGAGGTGAGGGACGCTTATGTGAAAAATATGCAAATGCAATGGAGAATGTCACTAGTGATGATGTAAGGTAGGTTTCCTTTCTCCTAATTTCTTTCCCCCCTAAAAACTTGCTTCTTTTGATGCAAAGATGTTCTGTAATTGTAGATATCTGCACTTTGATTTTCACCAAATCTGTGGGCATGTTCATTTTGAGCGCCTCTCTATCCTCTATGAACAAATTGAAGATTTTCTCGAGATAAATGGGTATGGATTTTCTTTAAATTAGAGTTCAGGTTTATGCAATATCTAGTTGGTTACTGAGAGTTTGTTTCTCTACTGTAATTTTCTTGGAGACATTTGTATTTCTTTTTGACCTTGTTTCAAACTGTCAGGTATCTTTTGTTGAATGAGAAGGGTGAAAAAATGAAGGAGCAACATGGAGTTGTGAGGACCAATTGTATTGATTGCTTAGACCGTACCAATGTTACCCAGGTAGGTTAACTTCAAACCAGAAACTAATTTTCTTCAAGATGATCATGTCTTGTAGCATGTATATTACTTCTATTATTTTATGGTGGTAGCAGCAACAGCTGCATGTGGGTAGATAAAAGCGGTCATGTGATTGCTTATGCCTTACAGTTTTAGTATTCTTTGCTCTTTATGACCATTCTAAGCTATGGCTGCAGAGCATGATAGGTCGAAGAATGTTGGAAATTCAACTTAGAAGGATTGGCATTTTTGGTGCTGAAGAAACCATTAGCACACATCCAAATTTTGATGATAGTTTTAAAATATGTGAGTATTTTGATTTTCCTTATTCAGATTAGTCATTTTCAGCTGACAGTTATGACAATTGAGCTATTAGTGGTCAATTCTATTTTTTCCTTGTGCTGTTGACATGGTTTTCATATCACGTTGACATTCAACATTTTGCTTTTAACTGTTTGCGTATCTTCAGTGTGGGCTAATCACGGAGACGATATCAGCATTCAATACTCTGGTACTCCTGCTTTAAAAGGAGATTTTGTCAGGTACTTTTCCTAGTCTGAATTACAAGCTTTCTTTGAATAGATAATGTCAGCTTAGTTGAAGAACGATGGTAAAAAGCTTTTTGCATACTTCTTGAGATGACATTGATTAGATGCCTTCTTGATTTTATATATCAATCATCAGCGTCAGTGTGCTAGTGCGTTTATGAAATTTATCAAGCATTATGCAGCTTTAACACTGAATGGACCATTTTGTTACTTCAAAAGCATTTTCTCCATGGCTCAGTTTTTCATAGTGGATGTTACTTGCTTAATTTTCTCTATATTTTAGATCTTTTTGCTTTTGGAGTTCTAGTGAATTTTGAATGTGTATATCAATGTATTATCAATTTGCAGTTATATCCTGCCCTTGCAAAATAAAGATTCATTCCCATTCTTTAGATAATGAAACTCCGGAACTTAGTAGTGTCGCTTTTATAAATGTATGTCCTAATGATATCTTTCAAATCTACAGTAATTCTATGCCTTTGGCTGAATAACTATATCGTATTATTGATGGCTGTATTCTGTAAGGATACAAAGAAAAGCATTGATTTTTGGTGTGGAAACTAATGCATCCTACATTTTGTACTTGGATTTTTTAGATGTGGCCGACGGACAATTCAAGGGATCCTTAAAGATGGATGGAATGCCCTTGCACGGTATTATTTGAATAACTTCTGTGATGGAACAAAACAGGTTTGTATGCTTCATATCTTCATTAATGTTTAAGATACTCAAATAAATGACCGTTGTCTGTCTGTCAGAATAGTTACCTTTCCTATCAACTTGAATACATGTCGTCTTTGTGAAGAGCTGAACATCAATAAGTATTTAATAACAATTCTGAGCCCTCTGTGGCACTCTATGTGAAGGATGCGATTGATCTCCTGCAAGGACACTACATTGTTTCTGTCAGTCGTGATGTTACTCCATCTCAAAATGGAGGCCTTGAGGCTATAGCCGTGAGTGCAAGTTTAATTTTATAATTTAATTTTTTAATACATTTTTACCGCCTCATATCATCTCTCTTTTGCAGTCCTTTCCACTGGCTTTATCATTGGTCTTGACTGGATTATTTTTTGCAACGTTGTCGCTGAGGCAAGGTGAGTTTAAGTTCTAAGTTTTTGCTTGTTTTACAAGAACGAGTATAGTATAGCAACATAATAACCAACAGAGGTTATATAACCTTACAAATCTTATACCTGCAGTTCGATACGACGTTCGGCATCTATTCTTTTCAGTTATGTGGGCAGGCATAAGTCTTGCTCTTGCGGCATTTGTGAGAGCTAATGGTAGGATATTCTGCAATCGGCCTCGTCTGCACAAGCCGCGAAGTTGATTTTGTATTCAGGCGAGTAATGCAAATCCTGAGAAGTGTGAAGCCACCAGCTCGCTGATTATTAATTAATTAATTTTTTATTCCACTTTTTTCGTAGTCCACCCTAGCTTTATTATTATTTTTTAATAGTCACATATAGTTTCATTCTTTTTTTCATTTACCGATTTCGGAAATGCTGCTCTTTTCTTTTTTTTTCTTTTTTTTTTTGAGGAAAAAAATATATTTCTTTGTACAAGTCGATTTTCCCCTGTTGAATTCTTGCTAGAACTGTTGTAACCGGATCCTTTTGTATCTGCCCAATGGTTGGCAAATTGTGCTTTATTATATTTTTCGAAATCTTGATCTCACTAGTCTTTGCAAAATAATTTCACAAGCTTCGCCTACTCTCATATGTGTACGTCATTGATGGAAAACTGCACAATAATTTGAAAAGGTTTCAACAAAAAGAGATCTGGACTGTAATAGTTGAAACACGTACTATGGTTTGCCAGAAAGGGGGAAAGCACATGGAAACACATTTACTAAATTGACAAAACACCAACTCAAATAACCATACTAAATATTTCAAAATGAATTGGGATAGCAAAATCCTCAAGCATAACGAACTGAAAAGTGAAAACTTCGACACGAGAAATACTAGAATGTTATAATTTATGATTTTCTTTTTTTTTTTTAAATCAAAATTTAGAATCTGCATATAAAATGTAATTCCAACGCGTACGAGAATCGGATTTATAACATCCCCCAAAAGTTTTATTGCCCATGCAAGAAGTGCAAAGTTTTAATCGCTGCACAATTTGCCATAATTCATCACCTAAGAAACCGTGTAGTTGGCAAAAAAATTGTTATAATTGCTTTTTCCTCTTCTCTAAATAAGAGTGGTTATTTTGGAAGTCTAACACTGCCCGCACCAGGTGCCACAGACCAATCTCTGGCCACAAAGCAGCTGGAGAATACAATAGGCAGTTAGTCGTTTGCCAAAGAAGGAAATTGCTCAAGCGGCTCTCACCAGAACTTCGGAGAAGAATGTCAGGATCAGGAGCTACAGCCATGTACATGTGCTTCTCAATATCTACCAGCTTTATTGTAGGATGCTCCACCTTTGTCTTCTTTGCCTCCTCAACTTCTTCTGTCACACCATTGGACAGTATATTAGCCTCCGACACTTGAGCTTCATATTTCTCAGCACAGGATTCTTCAGCAGTACACTCAATCACACCATTGATCTTATCAGTGCCATCAACTCCAATCAGACCATTGCAAGCTCTACTTACATTCAGGGCTTGAGATCTGTCAAAAGTATCTTTGCAGGATTCCTTAACATCAGGAATGCTAACACCATTAGAAGCTTTATGTTCATACAATGTTTGAATTTCATCCCGTTTATGCCTACAGGAGTCTTGAACTGCATGCACGATCTCATCGCCTGAAGTATATGCCAAACAGACTAAAAGCACCACCTTAGAATTGTTAGCAGTAGCCATCATCACCTTCTCTGCCGCAACCCTCACAGGCTCAGTCAAAAGTTTCAAGTTACCTATAAAATACACTCTAATGCCATACTGGTTCACAATACTTTCTTCCTTGAGCAGCTCCTGAAACTTCTCCAGCATTAGATCCATCAGGTTTTGAACCTCATCAGGATTCCTTTTAAAATTTTCGATGCTGAAGGCATAGATCGACACATATTTCACTCCTAATTCATAGCAATACCTGAGCATAGACATAAGAGATGAAAACCCTTCTCTATGGCCTGTCCCTTCTTCCAGATTCTGCTTTTTGGCATACCTTCGGTTTCCATCCATAATAAAGGCAAAATGATTGGGTATAGGACCCACAGAGAGTACTCTAAACAAGCATCTTCTCAAAAAACTGCCAAAACCGCTAAAAATCTGACTTGCAGTAACCCCATTATCATATCTTCCCATGTTAAAAGCCTTGTCAACTATTGTCAGAGCAACCTATTTTAAAGAAAAAAACAAAGATCAATTTGCATTGCTACAAATTACTAGGCTTCAACGTGGATACACAAAGCACAAAGAAACAGTTTCATAAGCACCCAACTTCACTACCCTTTGACTCAATTCAGACTAGAACTCTTTAACTCCCGGAGGACTCATAACATATATCCAACGATTCAATCCAATTCTACGACAACAAGTGGATTGATTTGTCCATGACCGTGACCATGACCGTGTCCATGACATGATAATAATAGAGAAAATAACAACATGCAGATAATATTAAAGTTAGAGAAAGATAAAGCTACTATGATCAAACCAGCATTAATGGCTGAAAAAATCATGAAAACGGTTTAAATCCCATTTTATTATAACTAAAGGAAGCTAAGTAACAGTTATAAATTAAAGAAAACAATTAACTGAAGCATTTCCACAAACACAAACGAGGAGTAAAACTGAGGACTCGAACAAGGAAAGAAGAAAAAAGAAACTCACAGGGCAATAATATAGATAGCTGTGGATTCAAAAGCAGTGGAAGGTGGTGAGGAAGATCCGAATAACAGTCTGATCCGAATAACAGATTGATTCAGTACCAAAGTTTTGCAGATAGTCACACACTCGGTGTAGATGAAAAATATTGCGAAACCCACAGGGAGACTAACGTATCTTGACCAAAAAAAAATAAAAAATTATATATATGTATATATAAAAAGAAAGAATAAAACCCACTAAAGAGAAAGACAAAACAAGTGTTGACAACTGAGAAACTGGTTTTGTAATTGTTCCAACTTAAAAATCAGTTTGTTTATATAATTTGTTTAGAAAAATAACTCTATGAAGGCGGGAAAGAAAACTTTTTCATGGGTCCATTCTAATGGGCTACATATTCATGATGACTATTACTATTATTAATGGGCTTGCTTAACAAATTCAAAGCTTTATTAAAATTATTTTTTTTCTTTTAGCAAATAAAAAATAAGATACTGCATAGCAATTTACTATNCTCCTTGATTAGGTTTCTTTCTTTTCACAATAGACTTACAAGAGAAGGTAATCATCTTTGGTGTAACAATCTGATTGAGTCTCGTATCGCTGATCAAGTTTGATAGTCCATCTTAAAAGTGTTGAGAGACTTTTTTCATTACAAATTGATTTCTATGATTGGGTTCTATCCAATATGTTTCCAACAATTGGTCAAAACACCATGTTAGGAGTCTCTTGTTGTCTAGTTATCTTAGGTGACCTAGCTGACCCTCGTTGGATTGCAGATAAGGCATACTAGGGAGGCTATTTACCTAGCTCTGAACTTAGTCACAAAAGCATGATAATTTGTAACAACTAATTGATCCCACATCGTTCTGTCACATGCTGAATTTTGAAGTTGAATTCTACCATGTATGTGTAAAAATTAACATAGGGGAGTTAGTTTATCAAGTATTTGAGGGTTCTTTAGACTATTAGATCTCATGGTTGCCATAACTATTATGTGTGGCTTTAAGATCCTTCTTTTGATTCAAAAAGACCAATCTAGAAAAATTACATTTTGCAATCGCCAACCAAAAATTGAAAATAGTTATATTGATAGGAATTAATTAGTTAATGACAGTTTAANTTTGTCACAAGGCTTTAATAACAATAATGCTCTTAGTAGTTTATATATTATAGAAAATTGAGGTTTTCCTTTATTATTAGTTTGCCATTTAGCTTGAGAAAGCCTAACTTAAAAGCAACATTATTTGTTTATCAAACCTAAACACTTTTAATTTGGAAACCGAACTTTAATAATTTAAGTTATGACATTAGTAATTGGACCATGATCTTCTCTTAATTTGATATTTACCTAACTTTTGTAGGATCTTATGACATGTGACAATTATTAGATTCATTGATTAAGATTGGTTTTATAATTTTTGATAACCAAAATGGTATAGTTTTAATTATTAAAACAGAAGCCTCTTTCACCTTCTTTATTCACAGATCTCACTTCTCAAAATATATAAACTTCAATTTGTAACGATTCAATTGAGTCATATATTAGTAATAAGGTTTAGCAATTGAGCTTGTAAATACCTGGGCAACCTTCTCTTACATACCGATTTTTAAGGCCGAGTTCTACTCAATGTATGTNGTAACAATTAGTATCAGAGCATACAGTACATTAGGAGTCCCTCGTTGTCGTTAAGTGGACCGTCGTGGACGTTAGTTACGAAATCATGATGGATTGTAACGATCTAATTGAGTTCCACGTTATTAATATAAAGCCTAACAATTGAGCTTATAAACACTTGAATGCAATTAGGCTTATAAACACTTAGACAAAATCATCCTAAACGTATAATCATCATTATTAAAAAGATCAATCACACAACTACATCATTATCCCTTTGTTGAATAAGACTAAGAGTTAAAATGTAAGTTTTTATTTTCCACATTTAAGTTAAACTATGTCATTTGCTTGTCAAAAATAATAAAAACAAATCTTAGCCATTAAATCTAATAATTCCCACGTGTCATAAGATCCCACAAAGCTTAGGTAAAAATTGGATTAGGATAGATTTGCAGACAATCACAATTGATGGAAAAAAAAAAAGCCATTGTCAAACCCACAAGAGAAATGAATAAATTTGGACAAAACATAAAAATAGAAAAAGATCAAAACCAACTAAAGATAAAAGCAAAAACATGTCACACAACTGAACTGAAAAACTGGTTTGATTCCAACTTAGTATCAATAAAAAGAGGTTTGGTCAAATGTTAAAAATTAAATCAGTTTAGAATTTTCTAGAAACTTAGTAAAATCTTATTTATTCATTTATTTATTTTTGTATATACTTTTGTCAAGTTGAACCTCTAATGATGAAACCCTACCAAACAGGTGGTTAGACACAATAATATTAAAAGAATATTTCTAAATTGTATAAACTTACCTGCCATCTCTTGGGCCCAGTCTAATGGGTTAATCTATTAAATAGCAGGCCCACTTTGTCCCTCTTCTGATGTTGGCCTGTTTAATTAGAAGTGGGGTATATTTAAAAAGTGGGTGGGGCTGATTTAACACTTACTATATTATCATTATTTTTTCTTTTTTTATAGTTAATATCATATTTTAATTTTTATAATTTAAATAAGTAAATCAAGACCTTTCAGAGGTTCTTTGATAAATTATTTTTCTGAAAACTTAAAGAAGTGTGAGTAGTACCCATTCACACTGCAGCATAAATAAATAACTGAATGTATGATAAATGAATACTTGATATTTCTCCACTGCATTCACATTTACATGAAAATCAAACAATACATTTCTAGTTTTACAACTCAAATCTCATAGAGTTGCATTGAAACAACAAAATTTGCTATAGTCCCAAGAGAATTAAAAGAATGAAGGTTTGATAAAATTACAACTTGAAAGAAGATCAAGGGGGAACTGGAAGGCACCGATGCTTTTGTGCCACAACAAAAAGACTTTTACCTTGTCTTGTTGATTCAATCTCCAGCTCAACTTCTAGCACTGACTTGGGGTCTTAAGTGAAGTGGGGAACGATGTACAGGCGGTTGGACATGCCGTTGAGGAGTGCGCGAGGTGTTGAACATCGAGTTCTTTGGTTTTTCCTTCATTGCTTCGATCTGTTCCAACACCTCAACCACTTCTCTCATGGAGGGGCGGCTTCTAGGATCTGATTCTAGGCATCTTAGTGAAAGCTGTGCTGCTTGTAGTGCTGCCTTGGTTGAATACTGGCCTTCTATCCGTGCATCCATTATGTTTTTTACCTTCCTTTTCTGAGAGAGTATTGGTTTCATCCAATCAACCAAATTTTGCTCTCCACTTGGCCGCTTTGTATCGAGTGCCCTTAAACCAGTCAACATTTCAAGTAGCACAACACCAAAGCCATACACATCACTCTTCACATATAAATGTCCTGTATGATGAAACCGCAAGTTAAATGATATTTGAAATGGTTAAATTTTTTTGTGCCTTGTAACAACTTGAATAGTCCACTTAATCCATTGGAATAAATTTACATCGTCGAATAAAGCAAAATTTCCATTTTTCTCTTCCTTTTCGTATACATACAACCAATAATATTTTCTTAACATGACTAGAATAGTGAAACTGTCTCAAGCCTTAAGCTGCAAGCAAGACCTGTGTAATATTTTCAAATTAGCTAGAGATATAATTACCAGTTGCAATGTATTCTGGAGCAGCATAACCATATGTGCCCATAACCCTGGTTGTCACGTGCGACTCTCCACCAGCAGGCCCCAGTTTTGCCAAGCCAAAATCAGATATTTTTGCATTGTAGGACTATAAAAGAAAATAACCCCAGACAAAAAAATGCAATGCTGTTAGAAGATTTATACAGGGTAAGGAATCTAATAGATGTATATATTGAAAGCAATCCATTATTGATTTTATTCCTCCCCAATCTACTTCTAAACTATAAATTGCAGTTCAATCAAACTCCATTTCCAAGGTAAAAGAGATAAAGAAAACAAGAAATGCCATTTAGAATTGTAAAATTCCAGCACTCTTTTAAAGTAGCCACGGCATTTTAAAATTGATTTCATTAGTTTTTATTCACTTGAACACACAAATGGAGCCGAAGGCCAAATCGATTTAGATAAAAAGGTGGGGATGAACAGAAACCAACCCCATCAAGCAGTATATTGGATGCCTTAAAATCTCTGTAAATGACTTTCTTCTCTGAAGTATGTAGAAAAGCCAGGCCTCGAGCCGCTCCAATGGCAATTTTAAGCCGTATATTCCAAGATAGTGGTTCAATGGCAGGATTTCCTGCACAACGAAACAAAAGAATAAATACAAAATACCCATGACTGCATTTTTTTTTTTTCTTTCTTTTTTGGCTTGCTTAGTGTGCCTGAGTTCTTACTTCTGAAAAGATGATTTTCCAAGCTTCCTTTCTGCATGAACTCATACACAAGTAGCAGCTCTTTATCCTCCCAACAAAATCCCAACAACTTAACCAGGTTGGGATGAGAAAGTCTTCCTAGAAAGTTTACCTCTGACTGGACAACCAATCAAATTCAGAAGAAAACAGATTACATTATCATCAATTTATGGACCATATTGAGAACAAATATTGTTAACTGAAAATTCCTAATTAAACAGAAAATTTTCTGTCCACTTGAGTTTGATTGAATGTGTTATTCACATTGAATTATGAAGATCTAATAAAATTATTCTTGAAGGTTTGGTTAGATTCCCCGAAGAAAATTATCCTTAAGAAAACAATTCTAAATTTCTCATCAAAAAGCAGCCTTGGAATTCTGGTAAACGAAAAAGGCAAGTCATGGCAAGTGGGACCTACAACTTTTCTGTATTCTCTAGTCTAAAATGGGAAATGATAGAAGCCAACAACACTCCCACTCATTTTAATTTTGTTCTTTCAATTTCTTATAGAAATTCCTAAAATTTTTATAAGTAGCTAGTAAGAAAAATTGGAAATGAATTCACCTGCCATTCTTCAAATCCTTGCACGCTCTCTGAATTCAATTTCTTGATAGCAACCACCATCCCAACACCACTTCTAGAAGGAGCAAATGTCTTCTCATCAATCCAACCTTTGTAGACTCTCCCAAACCCTCCCTCACCCAACAAAGTATCAGGCTTGAAGTTCTTAGTAGCAGTCTTCAAATCTGCAAAAGTGAACTCTCTCAAGTTTGGTGTCTCCAAAATCTGCCCATTTGGATTTGAGTCCTCAACAGCTTCACTCACAGCGTCAGAGAATTGACTCTTGCCTCCTGTACTGCTGCTAGTGGTGTGGCTATAATAATTGGATGTACCTAAGCAAAGAATTGTTAGAAACCAAACCAAACCAAACAAGCAGGAAATGAATTGAATTCAGCAAACCCAACAAAGTGGTCGAAAAGTGAGAGTTACCTGGAGTTGTAGGAGTTTTAACGCTGAGGGTTGACTTACTCTGATTATCATTATAAAAAGATCCCCAGCAGTTACCCATGTCAGGCAGGCTTGTGTTGGTGTTGGTGCTCAGCTCTTCTTCTTCTTCTTCTTGTAAATATTTTGCTGTTAGTATGATATTATCATTCAAAAAAGAAGAGAACCAGCTAGCATGATTGGTGGTGATGGTGTCTCAGTCATATTTATGGGTTGAGAGGTCAAAGGCTGGATGGAGTGCTGGATGTGAAAAGAGGGTTTTAAGGCTTTCCTCGTTGGACACTCTCTTCATTTCCTTGAGTTTACCGTGAACCCACTTTCTTGTTTCTTCATTGTGTCTTTTCTTCTTAACTCATTTCCCCATTTATTAGAAAAATTTTTAACTGCTTTTTAACTCCTTTTTAATTTTCCAGTTAACTGCTGGCATTTACAGAGGTATAAGTAGAAACTAAACTGTAGCAGTCAACTGCCGTGTTGTTTGAGGGAAGTCATCTCAAGATTCATCTTTGATTTGATTGTTGTTGTTTGAGGGGACTCATCTCAAATTCGTCTTTGATTTTTAGCCTTGGGAAGCCAAGAAGAGTCTACGGTGTACGTGTACATAACAATTGTACCCTTTTCCTTATTGGATAACGTCATTCCAAATACTCATATTAAGAATTCATCCACCACATTTTCACTTGGTATACTTCCACTTCCATTAAAAGGGCTGGTGGAGTTGAAGGTAAAGAAATGATTGTCTTGAATAACTTTCGACAATATTAAGAATAAATTATTTCTTTTTAAAATCTCTTTTTGACTTTAAATTAGAAAGGTAAATAAGGTAATTTCCAAAACAATAGTAAATTAAATTCAAGTATATTCGGTGGCAACCGATGACAGCAGGTTCAGGTTGTGATGGGTGACTTGCCCTTAAGCTAAGATATACATTTTCAACACCTTCGATCAACTTTTCCACTCTATACCCTACCAACACATTCTTCTGTTCAAAAAACTTCTTTAATGGTCTAAAAGGGCTGGTGGAGGTGAAGGTGAAGGTGAAGGTGAAGGGTGATGAGGTGTACACTCTCCCACGAATATAATTATAATTGAATTGAAGATAGTCAAACAAGCAACTATTCTCCTAACAAGCCGAGTGGAAACGTGATGTGCGAGTGCTGCAGCAGGCAGCTGCTCCGCAACTTCAAGCAACCTATGTAATCCCCGTGTTACATTTTACTCGGTTTTAACTTTACATGGTCGGTCTCGGCCTCGCATCTGTGGCGGTTTCTCTTTATTGGGTTAGTTCAGAATACATTCCTTACACTATGTAGGATGATAATACAGTAGATTCATACAATATATTGTTTCCATTTTATTTCTATTTTCAATAAAATTGTGTATTAAAAATCTTTGTATTGTCTGATTTTATTGTTCAATAACTTTTGACCACGTTAAATTGTATAGATTAAGATATAAAAATTGATTATACGTATGATATTACTCAATTTTAACTTGTATCCTAAAGACATAAATAGTTTTAACTTACGTCTTAAAAATATAGATAATTTTAACTTGTGTCCTAAAGACATAAATTAATTCTTTAACGAACATATTGTCTTCAAAGATTATATAATAGATTAATCTTAACGTTTAATTTAAGGATATATTAAAATCTTTAATAGTATATAATTTTATCATTAAAATGATTAATTTATTTTAAAAGTTATATTTTTTTATTATAAAACTTATTGAATATAGTAAAACAATTAATTAAACACAATTTACAAAAATTTAAACACGTTAAGATTATCTTATATTATATTCAATAGTTAGAAACTTTATCAAAAGAATTATTATATTAACTAAAAATTATTGAATCAAGAATTATAATATTCTTATAAAGTTTTTAAGGTGATTAGAATAATAAATATACAAGATCAAGTCATTCAATATCATATTAAATTATATATAATAGTTGCATACAAAATTTGTAAGCGTAACATGTAAAAATCTTTTTATAACAAATTATAAAGTCTTTTAGACATATATTAAGACTAATTTATTAAATTTAGTTAAAGTAAAAATCAGATAACAACCGTGTTGAACACCACTCAACCTTCTTCTTATTTGGGTCTACTGGGTTGACAATGAAAATTGGCAGCAGAGTACTCAACGAAAATGAAGATTAACTATCATATCTTTAACTTAAGCTGTCCAAGCAAAACCTTGCCTTGTTATTCGTGGTTAAAGATTGAGATAGACCAAACTCTACCATTAAGCAGAGCTGGCAATCATGTGGTTGATAGTGTAATTATGAAGATCCTGACTATTTCACCACGGTCTGTCAGTTGGGACGAATTCTATATAATAGAATTTTACAGGGATCAACGTTGTAATGGAAACTAAACTCAGTGCTTTCGGTACCTCCAGTTGACCTTCACATGATGGTGCTTCCATTTGTCAACACAACAAAAGCAAGCAATACAAATGAAATGAAATGTTGTCCCCTTTTGACTTGGACCTGATCGGAAGAGCCAAATGTATCCTAAAATAACTTTTAAAAATAAATAAACAAAAATATTACACAACTTTGTTGTTTGAAAAATAGGATAGGATTTTCTTATGCTCTGATATTTAAACTGAGAAAACAAAGAAAAGAAAACCCTCTAGCAGAAGCAAACAAGAACGGCTTTCACACATGGAAGAGAAATTTTGGCCCTAGTCTATAAAACAGTCCTAAAGTAGCTTTCCTGTACAAGATTGTTCTAATATGGAGCTGAAATATATTTCTCCTGAAAATAAGGCAGGTTCTTCTGGAGAGATCATGCTTGACCAGGCTCAACCCAGATGCTGGTCAACCCTGCTTAATTTCCTGGCAGATTAATTTACTGAATGAAATGGAAAAACATGTAGAGCCCTAAAACACTAAAGGTCAAATTTAATAGAGTTGCAAGTCAATAGTTCCACAAATCCTAGAGAGTCACATTACAAACCTTAATAACCATTAGATGCACATCTATACATATTAGAAAGTTTTGATGATCATACAAGTCCTGGATCACAAAGTTCTTGTTTCTGCTAATCTAAAACCATTATCGTTGTTAATTGAGAGAGATTGACTAGACTAGGCCTGCTTTTTTATGAGTTCTAGCTCTGTGCCTTCTCTTGAAAATATCCTGCCGGAATTTCTTGGTTTCACTCTGTATCTCCATGCAAGGCTTCCTCTCTATGCTTTCCTTTTCTTCCTCTAACATTTGCCGCCTCTTTGCAACTGCCGTGGCTGCAGCCTCATCGTCCTGCCGTTGCCATCCTACATCCTGCATATATTGCTATTATAAATAATTATGTCTATATACATTTGCCTCCTGTGTGAACTTTAAATTAAGCATGCATTTCTGAATCAAGCATTTCTGCATGCTTCCATAATTCAATATGCACATCACATAACATAGCATACAACAATTTATAGGTCGCAGACGGATTACAATACATTCCAGCAGAAATGATTTTATCAAATTAATGTAGCTTCAGGACCTGCAATACAGTACTCTCAAATTCGATGACTTCGATTTTTTATGCTGAAGCTTGAATATGGTCACTGTAAACTGATCTTTTCAATCTAAAAGTATTTTCAATAGTGGTAGGGTATATAGCACTTTTAGGGTCCATTGGATCCTTTTCCATAAATAAAAAAGTGTAGGAAGCAGAGAATTTGTGGCAAGTCAAAAGATATATAAGCATAATAATTGAAGAGGAGAATTTAAAGATAGCAAATGGAAAAGAATAGAAATGACCTGTAGCTCATGAATGAGACCATCAAGGGATTTGATCTTCCTATGTGGCCAACGAGGAATGCCAAATTCTCTGCACTTCTTCTTTAGAACCGTGAGGCCAACTTTCAAACTTTTTGAAGCTTCCAAAATAGGAAGATCAAAGTATTTAGAAAGATCTTGCAAAGCAATTCTAGCTATACGTTCGGAGGCTGCCCTTCTCTTCTTCACTGTATTAACTGAAAATATTCCACATATTTGAAATATATCAAACTTCAAGCAGAAACTACCCACATACAACTCTGCCACAGTTAATAGAACCAGCAACACTACCATCTTGCCTAGAAATTTAAAAAGCAAAAGTCATTAATGTGATTTTGAAGAAAACCAGTCTGTACAGAATAACAAATTTCTTGACCTTGTAGAAGAATGTTGCTGTGATGAACCAAATTATTAGTATTTAAAAAAAAAAAAAAAAAAGAGCTTTAGAACAGACCTGATGAGTATTGTTCATTTTGTTGACTTCCAGAATGGTCACACGCAGCAACTGAAATAGGAAGAGAGTTAAGATCTTGATTAAACTTGGGGGGACTTTTTCTAGACTGATGGCAATCATCTATGTTCATTTCATCCCTTTCCTGCGATGTAAAATGTGACAACTCTTGAGCTTCCGTTCTGCAGCTCCATCGAGAAACCATCTGAAGATCATTGACTAGTTTTGGAATTGACTTGAGCTTAGGATTCCTGAATGTTAAAAGAAATAGTGAAGAGTTTTAGGAATCTAACAGTAATTTAAACCAACCAAGAATTCTAGCTAACGGTAACATGGCATGGGAAAGGGTCAAGATTTCTCCCACAACATATGGTTTTCAAAATTTCAATTGCCAAAAAAATTATGAAATGGAAGGAAAATTCAAAAGCATAAATTAGGAAATTTACTATGA
The DNA here is from genome assembly GCA_026212285.1 of Bursera cuneata. Taxonomy (NCBI): domain Eukaryota; kingdom Viridiplantae; phylum Streptophyta; class Magnoliopsida; order Sapindales; family Burseraceae; genus Bursera; species Bursera cuneata. The sequence continues at coordinate 29,549 of JANLJB010001889.1, read as the reverse complement.
GGTGTATCAATGACGTATGATAACTGAACTAGTTCATTGTATTATAGTTATCACCATAAACATGCACATGAGTGAGCAATCGATCCATATAAATCACCATAAGCACAAAAGAAGATTAACAATATGATTCCTTGACATCTGAAAATACCCTTATTTTAGGCAAGAGTTCTCATAGACTCATCCAGATTCCAGAGGCTACTTAAAAAGGCAGATCAAAATTCAAGTTAAAACCAAAGAAATGCAAAAATATTGCAATATTCATGAGATCTCTCGAGCCAATTTTAGTATTCCTATAAATATTGTTTAAAAAATTGAACCTTGAAGACCAAGTCACCACACTGATGAAGTGATGATCTTTTGTTTGCACTAGGAAATGAAAAATTAATAAATCTAACTCAACTCTTTATGCCAGACAACAAACTGGATTTTTTTTAATAACCCAGAAATCCCTTGCCCTTTCCTTGTTTTCACAGTGTTCTTAACCTGGAACTTTGTCTGCACCCTACAAGCTTGGTAGCCCAAAAACATGTGGGACATATCCAAGCTGGTGCCCCCGAGGTGACAAACTGGGTTTTTACTAGCATGCTTTATTCAAAGCAAACCCATTAATGGTAAAATAATCAAATAATAAAATATCTGCAACTGCAATACTAGGTACACAAATATAGAAAATAAAAACCCTTTGCACACAGATGAATCATCCATAGATAAAATTTATTAAAATGAAGCCTTCTTACGTGTATCAATATAAATCTAAAAACAGGTTGCTCAGAACTTTCGCCAAAGAAATTAAAAAAAAAAAAAGTTATACTTTGAAATTGAGAGTGTAGGAGGAATGTTGATGGAAGTAGGAGCAGAATCAGCATCGAATGCAAAAATGCAGAGCCACAAACCAATGACTCGGCCTTCAAACAGCTCAGAAACCTGAAATCCCCGCAATCTAAGAAGTGGGGTGGCTGCCATTTCCACATATGAACCTCTTTTCCTGAAAAGAAACTCTCTCTCAACTTTTTTTTCCATTCCATCCTCCAGTCCATACACATGCAAGCTCCTTATCAACTCTGCAAAGCACAGCCCAAAATAAAAATAAGAAGCTAAACTTTGACAAGGAATCAATGTTTATAGTCAAAAGTGAGTTCTTGAATCATTCAAGAACTCAGTAAGAGAAACAAGTAAAATTAAACGGCATCACGTACACCGTTTCATTTGGGGTGTTGATGGATTTGAAGTACCTTTATTGATGGTGTTCTCAAAGACAAAGAGAGCTGAAAGGGAATGTTGTTGTTCTTGAGTAGTAGAATCCATTTAAGAAGAAGAAGAGATCACGATGATTATATATAGGATTATATCATGATAAGAAGGGAAATGAAAACCAGTGGGCACGCAGGACAGAAAGGAGGTATTTTCAGAACAAGTTTGCATGACATCTCTCAAGTCTCTCAGCTCTCAACTGGTTACATTTCCACTTCCCATAAGTCATAAATACACAGATTTGCTTTTCATGTTTTCTATCTCTACTATTCATTTCCTTGTAGTTTTCCATAGATAACCAAAATCTTGTCTGAAATTACAAACAAGTGACAGATAACTATTTATAACATCTTAATTATAACCTTTTTTATATATAAAATTGTCTTGTAGCATCTTAATACATGCATGCGAACACAACACTCTCCTTTCAGGCGTTTCAAATTCCAATAAAAGGTCATTAATTTTGCTGTTAATTCTTTATCTTTCAGTTACTAAATCACCCCTTTGTACTTGCCTAATCAACATTAGAATCTCTCGTCGTTCTGCCTTTCTCGTAGGGGCTTGACCGTCTATTTGAATGACTACCTGCTCAGGAAAACCGTACCAACTACCTTGGTCGCATGTCTGAGAAGTGGCAATGAAAGTTAAAACTTAAGCTTTAATTAACACTTGTTTGCCATTGGGACCATCATTTATGATGTTGGCAACTAACACTTGGAACTTTCTATTCAATCTTAGCTAAGATATTATTATTCTCGTCCAAACAAAACGTGTTCAAATACTGTTCTATGATCAGAACTCTCATGCCCAAGCCCAACTAACTCACTCAAGTTTTAACTAGTTATATACATTAATGGTCATCTTTGTCTGATCATCTTGACTTCAGGAGATCATCCTTACACTGATTTTCTATAGGAGTCCTTAAAGGGAAAGTTGGACCATCAAAGACCAAGCGGGGAATACGGGCCAGTACAGCATGGGGCATCCTAGGGATGACTCTTAGGCCACTTCAAAAGATGTGTTGTAATTAACTTACATTCACTTGTCCAAGGTGGATCTTCGATTATGCATTCTTACCCTCTCCAAACTCTTTTCTCTCTACTCTCTAGATGGTCTATCCTCAACAATCGCGGTCTACCGAATTCTCAAGGCATCAACAAGTTACATTAGAGTAAGGAAACACTACAATCGGACGTGCTATTGTTACCTACCTACAACCAATAAAAACTCAGTCTAACCTAATCCGTAAACTGATATAACAGTTCACAGCTGAAGTAGTACTGACTAACTGTGTCAAAGCAAGACAGAATTTCAACACTATAGGTTTTGGAATGCTTTGCAGCAAAATTCTTAGTGCAAGAGGATAGGCCGTATGAGTAACTTGAGGGAAACTTCTTTTTTTTTTTTTGGGTGCCACGTAGTGGAATAGTAAATAGCAGTGCCCAAGTCCTGTTATTAATTCTTTCACATGTGGAAGGGTATAGTACTTTTTGGAATTTTATAGTGATTGTTTCTCACAGAGGATCATGATGGCTTATGGCTCAGAAGCTGAGAGTGGCCAACGCCAACTTAATTATTTGTGGACGCTTTCAATGCTGTGGTGTGATAGGTAAAAGAATAGGGTCCAGCGAAGCACCTTCAGGTGTCTATAGTAAAGCCAGCATTATCATCARAATTTTCAGGCGAAGTAATCTCCTCAAAGATTCTTCATTTGGATATATCTTCTGTTATATCTGTCCAGCACCAGCTCCACCACCATATATAAATCAGAGTCTGTTTCTCATAATATACATCATTTCCTAGATTATGTAAATGAAAATTTATGATAAAACAATCTTATATATAAGTTGGGCAGTCTTAACATGTACCTCAAAAATATATATTAAACTCTCAAAACTTGTATTTTTTTTCATTTATTCTAATCAAATTAGCATTTCCATTAAACTGGCATTTCAAGTCAAACAAATGAACCTATCAATGTCCACAAACTACACAAGCCCGCAAACTGACCATCTAACTTTGAGATCTTTACCCAAAACACGCAAACTAAAATAATAATAATGAAGGCAAAACAAAACTTAAAGACAAGTAGGCACTATTCATACAATTAAATTGCAATTGAAAAAGAAGTTTAAGCAAGCCAAGATGTGAACCGTGCAACTCATAGGCAGTCCATAGTTGGTTTTACTTGTATATCCTCACTTTTAACTGTCGAGCTCTTTTGAGCATCTCCAGAAGCAGGAAATTTCAGAAAAGTACTCAGGCTACATGTAGAATCTTCTTCCCCAGATTGACTTCATACAACACAAACCTGAGCCAAAGAACAATAAAAAGGTTATGGACGCCCCACCTGGGCATGGGGATTGCCTTAATATTTCTTAGTCTAGGCTGACAATAACGGCATAGCGACAGTCATGAACTTAAAAGAAAAGGTGATGTCGAAGGCATTCTATTTACAGTTTGGGAAATTCACCTTGTTAGACCACCTCGAAAGGTGCGTCGTAACTGATTTCCACTTTGTACGTCCTTAGGCATATGCATTCTCGTTTACTTAATTCTCTCTATAAATTTTCGATTAACCGAGATTCGATTTAAGCGTTAAAGGGCAATCAATGGCATCTCTAATGGTGACTTCCTATTTTGTATGCTCTCTTTGCCGACAATTAACCTTGGACTATCACCACCTTTAATTATGAGATTTCGAGCATCAATAAAAAGCAAAATATGTGAACTCAAGTATCACAGGATTGCTCTGAAGAAGTACTGGGGAGTTAAATTCTTATACGGACATGTACAATGTTTAGATGAATATAGAACCGAAAACGTGGAGTTCAATTTGCAGGCACAATTTTGTTTCAGCACAGCATAATGTGATGCACAATTCCTGAAAATTCTAGCATAATTCTTTACTCTAAAAACAGAAGAACGGAAAATCATAAGAATTTATAATTTATCTGCTTCAAGACAAGACAAACTTACATGCCAAGAGGACAAACAACAAAATTGCYAACAAACTGCAGCACCCGGAAGGGTAAGGTAATCTATCCAAGAAACAAAGCTAGAGAGACCAAAAAGGATGAAAAAATCAACATTTCCCTTTCTCAACTTCAAGTCTTGCATCAAGGAGGATACACCACCATTTAAGTATGATAGATCAGGTTTCAAGATGCCCTTAAACTTTCTTGCAATTCCTCAAATCACATGGTCCTTGGAGACTGAAAGCAGTTTTGCGGAAAGATCAGAACTGTTCAATTCACTCAAATTGGAATCACAAATGAACTAGAAATAATATTAATTGAAGAAGTTTCTCAAATTGGAATCACCAGTTGAAATCAAAATTTTGTCAACCAAACCATGAAAGAAAATCAAAATTTGCGTATTAGTAAGAATATCCTTTTATATCTAGGTGCATTTGTTTAGATGATATGCAACTAAATAGTACTCTAGCTGGCATAACAATCCTGCAACTATTCATTTCCCCCCTTAATAGAGAATGAAACGGTGTTCGACAAGATCTGAGTAGTCAAGATGAAAGTTTTTTCTTCTGTGTGGAGGCCAATTAGGAAAACCTGTGGGCTCGGTCTCATCCTTTAGCCCCTTCTAAAAGATTAATAGGGATGTTCAACCATTTATTTTATCCTTCGAATCACAAGCATACTTTGTAATACGGGTAGGATTCATTTTATCGGATTATTTATTTCAGATGCTAAATGTTATTAAGAAATATGAGATGCTTTCTCAATAGAGTAGCATTATCACATGCAATCCTGCTATGTTAACGTCCCTCTTCGTAAAACTCGATTCCTTATTTTATAAATCAATTGCTGCTTCCTTACCAAACAAATTTTATCAATTGCTGCTTCCTTACCAAACAAATTTTATCATCTGTTTTTTTCTTTTTCTTTTTCTTTTTCACATGAGCCAAACTCGAATTAGGATCTGAACCAAAGAAATGTACGCGGTCAATCGGCCAGTCCTTGATTAAATAATCTTGAAGATCAATAGTTCAAATATTCAATGAATGTTCTATGCATATAACCTAAACATATGAAATCTCGAGGCATATGTAAGTTCCACACAGAATCCAAGGGTGCAAAAAGCGTATGCATAATTGCACAGATGGCTGGATGTAAAAAGTAAATAAACCAGAAAGACAGCCATGAAAAATCTCTAGCACGACTGCCTCTTCACTGTCTTGATCTTGATTCAGCACGTCGAGCTTCATCTGGTGTTGAAGGGAACAGCTCGACATACCTCGTACCAATTGTCATCTTGTCCTTACACATTGCTCTCTTAGCCTCCTCCGCAGAAGCAAACTCCACATATGCTTCACCAGTAGCTTTCCCATCAGGACGGCATGCAATGTGTACCTTATCTTCAATTAGCTTGAAGTCTCTAAAGAATTCAATTATTTCAGATTTCTTCACAGAGAAAGGGAGTCCCCGCATCTTCAAAATTTCAGTGTATTCCATCTGATCCTTATCGTTGAATCTCTTTGCTCGAGATGGTGGAGGACTTCCGTGGTAATCATTATCATAAATGCCTTCATAATTCACCTCTGCAGCCACAGCATTGTAGTAATCTTGCCTCTTGCACCTGAAAACTTCCACATATCTACGCCCCATGTTTTGTTTATCTCTCTGTAATGCAAACTCAACCTGTATGGACCCAGCAAATAGAACAAAAGCCTCTCCCGAGAAACGTCCATTTTTGTTGACCAGCAAAACATCCACTATGTCCAGTCCAGCAAAGAACTTGAAGATATCAATATCAGTGCAGTTGAAAGGTAGCCCTCTGAGACGAACCACAGGAAAGGAAGGGGGCCGATAGCCACCACCATAGCCAAAAGGTTGAAAACCACCCGTGCTGCTGCTCACTGCGAAGTAGGGATTTGATTCCATCATTCTTTGTCTCTTTGAGCCGACCTCGTACCCGTCCGAAACCCCCCCGCTTCCCAACATTGCCCTTCAATTATCATACCCAAAAGAAAAAAAATCCCCCACTCAACCTGTTAATAAACCAAACCCAACCCACTTTTCCCTGACACCTAAAGTCGTATTCCTAGTTTTTGTAATCTCAATGCATTATAAAATTGAAAAAACCCTCCCAAGAACAGCAATGGACATATATATGTAAATATACACACGCTTAACATGCAAAAAAAAATAATACAAATAACAATTGTTGTAGGAACATTGTTAAAACATCTTGTCTTTCCATGCCCTCTTTCTAACACAATTCCCTATTACTAATAAATCGGTTGTTATGGATTTCATCATGAACCAGTTGCCTAAAACCAACCTTCCACTACTTGGGCCAATAGTTCTAGCATGATCTTATTGTTTCCCTAACCAAGTGTCGAAGTTTATTGTCCTGGATAAGTTTTTAACATGAACTTGACACCATCAAATTTGACAACATATTTATAACAGGTCTTTAAAAATAATTGTAAATACAGATCGAAAAAGAAATTGCATCCATCTAAGGCTAACTTTCCTAGTGGCATTCAATTCAGTTTGCTTTTTCGTTTTCCACATTATTCATGTTTCCTATACCAACTTGCAAACACTTTAACCAAACAAATTCAATTCAAGTTTCTATAACCAAATTATAGCTTTCTGGGTTTTCTTTAATTATCTCCTATTATTATCAAAATCAAATCTGAATTCAAATAAGAATAATTCCCGTTGTCAATTTGACTACTTTAATTACAATTCCAACGATTCATATTAGAAACATCAAAAAGTAAAAAATAAAAACCAAAATTAATTAAACAAAGAATTAGGTTTACACAAACAAAAGAATGAAAAGATTAGACATAAAATTTATCAAACTTACCCTCTTGATCCGTACATGACTGCACCTGCTGCCGTGCCCCTCCTTGGCTCCTCCTCAGATTGTTAAGATAAATGACAAAAGAACCCTAATCAGAGCTCGATGATGAACCCTAGCTGAAACAAACGCCAATCGCTGCGTTTTGAGTTCTTAATCACGACTTTTGACTTATTATAATATTTGTTAGCGTTGGGGAATGTAAAATTACCTAAATAGCCTTGCTTTTCCTTGGAGAAATAGCGGTCAAGTGGTCAACGTGAGGGCTCTTTAGGAAATAGTCATATTTCCAGGATTGAGTTATGTGGTAAGGTTATGAAATGTACGACGCCGTTTCTTGTTGTGGTTCATTACATTGCGCATAGCAAGCGCAAACAAACCGACCCAAGTCACGTCGCTTACTTTGCCGGGGACTGTTTTCCTGATTGTAGAAAGAAGAAAGATAATTTTAAAAATAGAAACAAATTTATTAGAAATATTCGTTCTTGATTCCATTGAAGTAATCCGCTCTTAATACTATATATTAAGGCTTCTGGGTCTTCTTATTCAAGTAATACTATATATTAAGGTTTCTGGGTCTTCTTTTTCAAGAGTCGCAGCAGCTAATGCTTTGAGTTATTGCACATTAATCTTGCATTCAGATTCTTGTTTCATTTTCTTCTATTATTGTTTCTCAATTCAATGGGTTCTCAACAGGAACAGTCAAAGTTGTGTCAAGCCACGACAAGAAAGAAAAGAAGTCGATGCATGAAGCTGATCAAGGACGAGACGTCAAGAAGTGTGAGCTACGAGAAACGAAAAGCAACATTGAAGAAAAAAGCTGGGGAGTTGGCAACATTGTGCGATGTCACGGTTTGCATGGTCTGCTTCGGGCCTGATGGTGATGGCAAAGTGGAAACACTGCCAGAAAACAAGACCCAAGTGCAAGAGATATTCAACAAGTACAAAGAACAGGAGAAGGTAAAAGACAGGGGGAAGAAGAAGAAGCAGGATCTTGTAGGCTTTCTAGAAAGCAACAAGGGAAAACTTCAAGACAAGTTGGAGATGAAGAATAAGGGAGTAAAAACAAATGTTTTGAATTTGTTATCGAGTTGGTACGCGGAGATGAACCACTTGTCAGAGGAGGCATTAATAGCTCTATGTTATTCCTTGGAATCCAAGTTGCAGATTTTGAGTGAGAAAATTCAGTTGCTTCAGATGTTAGAGAGTACCAGCCAAAACAACTCAAACATTCATGGTCTTCATATGGCGAAGACAAACTTGCAGTGTTCTCAACCATCGCCGTCTCTTGGGTTTGATGGTGAATGCTCTGAATACATGAAGTTAATGCTTGGTCATGATCAACCAGCTTTTGCAAAACCTGTTAATGGTGCAAGTTTGCCCAACCAATGCTACTTAAAGATGGAGAGTAGTAGTAACAGTAAGAACGATAGCATATTGGATACTGACTGGTTTTGGAACACAAAAGAATTTTGTTTGTAATGGTGACGTACGCAGCATTTATTTTTTTTCATGAATGAAAGTTCATATCCTAAGTGATTAGAAGTTTTTTTTCTCTTTTATAATCTTTTGCTAAGAAAAGAAACCTTTCCAGCAACAGGGTTATGTAACAGAAACACAAACTAATATATTATCCACACAAGAAAATCCAATGCAAACTATTGGATGCTATATTGTAATAATGAACATTTGTTATCCAGTGTCAGGGAATCTGGCTCATACTTTTTTTTTTCCCCTAACAAATAGACCACTTTCCCACTCGCTATTCCAAACATGGATTTACATAAAGACCAATCAAAACAGAAAGGAAAGGGTAGGTTAGCAAGAGAAAAGAGGTTTCCAGAGCTTGCGAATACCTAAACTAATACTTGATGAAGAGTCTTCGACGAGAATATGTAGAAATTTCTGTCCTTCTACTTGAAGAATTCACAAACAAATTTGCTAACCCTGGTAGATAATATCAACCAAGGAATAATCCCAACCTGCAGTTAAATTAGAAGAGTCAATAAAACATACAATAGTCACCCATCTTATTCTGTGCTTTTCTTTTATGTCTTGATAAGAAAGAAACAAGCAGGCTTCACAGAATTACAGAAATGAAAATCAGTGGTCATGGTCCAACACTACCAATGGTATTAATCATGTAGCCAAAATTTTGGGTCAGACTTAGCTAAGTTCCTAGCAAATGCTTAAATTAAAAACATCATATACACAAAGTTAATTAAAAAAAAAAATCAAGGGATATCATCATTATCAGGTATTTTTTATTTGAACCAAAGCTTCCTCCAATAAAGTAGAAATAATTATGGAGAGGATGTTTGGATGACAATTCAATATCCTGAAGCTATCACCAAATCTAGAGCACCAAAATGACCCACTCTTATGTAGTTAAATCCAAAAGTAAAACTCCTTAAGTAAACCCATGAGAAACTTCCCCCTCCATATAAAAGTTCAACCATGCACAACATAAAATATAAAGGGAAAATGTGTTGATCCCATTTACCGAAACCAGGTTGTTTGAAAGAGCTGCAGTCCTCCAAGATAAAAATCTCCCTGCAAAACAGGTAGATGTAATTGAATCAAGATATTTATTTCATCATAAAACACTACTGCCTGTCTACTTGTTCTCTTATTCTATTCTTGTTTAAATTCTTTCTTTATGGTGAGGAAACTATGTTAATAATAATTTGCAAAGTGTGTCATTAAAGCTTATCACCAAATTAAGAACAGTAGATTGTTATGACCACTGGACACAGACAACATCAACACAACACACGAACTCATAGAAGAAATATATTAATTACCAAAGGGTTGCACAAGTTGCTGAGAAATGGCAGCAACAGGAGTCCTCCAAAACCAACAAATTAACAGAAAATAAATAGAAACCTATACAACCAGAGGAATAAACTTATTAGTACCTCAATGATGTAAAGGAATAAACTTATTACAATTCATTATGACCAAAAGCACCTTTGAGATAAACAGAACTTTCAAATACAAATCATAAGACAGTTTTATCCCTTTGCCTTTTAATTCTTGACCTGCATGAAAAGCAAAACAGTTAGAATACTCATTCAAAATCTTTATCAATTACCATAGAGGGAAACCTTGAACCTTCAATTTTAAGTAATCCAAATCCCCAAAAGTTCCTAATTTGGAAGAGAGTAAATTAAATAGGAAGACAAAGAAGTATGGAGTTTTGGCTATGTAGTAGGAAAATTGATTATGGTGAAGGAATGAAGTTGAAGTTGTGGCACATTCATAGAGAAACCCAAACTTTGTGCAGATTGGCTTTCTACCCATATAGACAACCTTCCGCTAGGTATCATAATCCATCCAAGTCCTAGAAGATATATCAATGATCTCCTTTGAAATGACTTTACAACATTTAGTAAGTACTTCATAAGGCTGAAAAACAGCACAATGAATGAAAGCTAAAATAAAACCCACCCAAAAAATTAGAGTCAAATAGCTAAAATGTCTGCAATCCAGAGTACCTTTGAAACAACAATAGCTTAATATACTAAAACTAAGGATTTCAGCAAATTACAAGTTGTACATACATACATGATACATATAAATAGACAGATAGAGGGGCAATGAGACATGAGTTCACAAAGTCAGCCCTCTTTTCTGTTAGTAAATCCCTTCTTTTCTTATTGTTTCTTTTTTGTTGGTTTCTTTGAAGGTCTACTTTAAGAAATTATAGTGGAAAACTACAGTTCACCCAAAATCAGCTCATCACACGTTAACCTTTAATTCTTCTCTCCTAGCTTATCAAGTTCATCCTTGAAAACTTTAAACCTTTAATTCTTCTCTCCAAGCTTCTCAAGTTCATCCTCCAAAAATTTAAACACACCTTTTAGAATCAACAATCTAGTAACAACTATTCCCCATGCTTCTAAATAAGTCTCCCTATTAATCATTAATTGTGCCACATATACGTTGCTGTGAGATCTCAAAAGAGCCAAGTTGTTAAATTAAAAAAAAAAAAAAAAAAGATATTATATAGACTTCTGCAATTGATATCTCAAATAAACAAAATAAAAGCAATGAAACTACAAATAGCCTCACAATTTGCAAGTTCCTTCTCCTTAGCAGCCGCCAACCTCCTAAGCTTTGCAGCTTGTGCAAATGTGGATGGCCTATGATCAACAAAAGACAACAATCATATAGTCATAAAGCACATTATCGTTAAAAGTTGCACTTGTAACACGTATTCACACATGTACATTTGTTTAATTCCAATTAGTTTCAAAGGAAACATAGAAGCAACAGCAAGTTATTGATATTTAGCATAAATACTGAAATGCATGATTGCGATTATAAGATTGCTTGATTCAACATAAACAGATGGCTGCTGAAAGCAACCTTGTAATTGAAGCACACATGAAAAACATCTTCATGGGTATACAATATAAATGTTGTGAATTTCTTTTTTCTTTTTTCAATTTAAAAAGCAAAAAAAAAAAATCTTCAATTAGATCAATTGAACTATAATGAAAATTTGAATTTCCATCTCATTGGCATACAATTGCGCGTAAAGAAGTTCAATTTAATCAATTAATACAACACAACTACTCACTGCGAATAGGAGCTAGCCTCTTTCAAGAGCTGCTTTATTTCTCTCCGCAACTGGGTTTCCGAATAACTCCTCGATCCTCTCTGATTAAAACGCAACTTTTCGTTATAAAAAAAATCACATATATTAACAAATCTAGAAATCTATCAATAAATTTATAATAATTTTAGAAATAATTAGAAACAAAAATATAGAATACCTTCTTTAACCGTCTTAACCAGTCGGAAACGATCTGAAAAGCGAAGACCAGAAGTAGAATAAGCGGAGCAGCGACGGAGCTTCGCTGTTGTTCTAGGGTTTCGTCTTCTCCCATTTTTAGCAAATTTTTGGTTTTTTATTTTATCAATTAATAAGCACGACCTCTATTTTCTATAGATGCTTCATCATCATTTGATTTTTGGATCTACGTTGTAGCTTTACCGCCTTCTTAATCGTGGCTTTTATGGCGATAATATTATCAATTAACAATAGAATAACGCTGTCACCCTGTTTCCGGTTGGATCGAATCGGGTCGGCCTCGTTCGTTTTAGTGTCGTGACGAGAAAATGATGATTTTTTTTTTTTTTAATATCAACAAAATTTTAAAAAGATAAACTAGATTTAATATTTACTACGTCTTGGACCTAACCTTCCTCGCCAAACAGTGTGGCTTTCAGATGGAAAATACAATATATCCAATTAATAACTCAATCACAATTATAATTTTCCGATCAAATTCAACTGCAGTATCATCTTCTTCATGAGAACTTGATGGTTGAGGTGTCCCATCATCACTACATTTCTTTGATAGAGGCCATCCACACAATCCTTGGTTCCCAATATAGGAATCATCTTGAAATGTATTGAACTGAAAACCTTGAGGAAATTTCAAACTTGTCAATTGCTTGAAGAGAGAGAGATGTAATGATTCAAAGAGCAGTTAAATTCCCCATTGCCATTGGAATATCGACTGTAAGTGTATTGTAGGAAAGGTTGAGCACTATTATAAGTGATTCGAAGTTTCCAAGTAGTTCATGAATCCCTTATTGAAACTGATTGTTTGACAAATCAGGGGTTGTGAATATATTTAAGATTTCATTAATTTGGCCTTTCAATGTCAATTTAATAGATTCTTGATAAAATTAATCTCCTATATAACTAACTTCGAATTTATCTTCATCCACATTCATAATATGGATGGCAAAATACTTGTAAATTTATTTAGAGAGATCAATGACTTATAACTTGGAGAAGGTAGCTGTTTTGGAATCATATATGCGACCATATAATTCATTATATCTCAAGATAAATAACTTCTTGTTGTTTGAAGATTGTTAGAGTTGAAAGATGGAACTCGGAATTGAACCATTTAACTAGAACTTTGAATTGGTCAATATGACTAGTGAGTTGGTTATTTGAGAGTTATAGAGAGTATAGAGATAGCAAAGTGAACAACTAATACTGTACACTAATATGATAAGCGTAGGGACCCTTTATATGATTAGACTAGAAACGAAGCTTAGTTAAGACAAAGGAGGGCCTTAACCCTCCAAAGATGTAAGTTTTTATATTTGACTTCCCTAAAAAAACTCTACCAAACTTCGTCATTAGATTAGATGAACAATTTTTATGTACGTCACTTAGTTAAGATTAAAAATCCGTCATTGGATTAGACGAACAATTTTTATGTACGTGACTTGGTTAAGGTTAAACAAATAGAATGGTAATTTTATGCTCAAATTATTGTTTGAAATTAACGAAAACATATAGAATCTTATTTGCCAATAGGTTTGATAAAAGGCCCATGAAAGCGAGCTGTTCAAGTTTTGAAATGGATTCCATGAGAAGTCCAATTTTTTAAATTTATAGGAGATTATCTTTTATTGATTGACATATTATATAAGGAGAGGTTGCTCTATTTATTTCTCAACATCCAAAATCAAGAGTATTTCTTTATCAACTATTATGAATTTCTCAATGGTATCATCGTCTGAAGAACAATTAATCTCGATTTAAATATATTAGTTGATCAAAGACTATAAAGAAACCGTAGTGATATGATAAATTTAAGAGGAATAAATTTGATGATCAACATCCTAATAAAGCTGCGATGAAATTGCACCTTCTATGCTCAAAACAACTTTGGGTCATCGTCGTTCATAACGTATTCTCAAGCTCCAAAACTATAGATAGAACCAACATAATCCTATAAAGAAATTTTTTATCATAAAATTTATTGAATTTAATATAGTTTATATTCGTTGTCGTATAAGAATGACATATTTGGAGCGGCGAGGAAAGAGATGAAGGATTTCAAAGTTTAAACGCAAACAATAGCACACAATTTAATGCTTGCCAAGATTACAGGATCATGCATGGTAATTAGTGAACATGGATTAATAAATTATAAGCAGGAATAATAAGTCGAGCATTCCAAAGGAAATTGGAGAAGACTAAGAAGAGTCCAATGCAAAAATATCAAGCAATCCCAATTTACCAAATTGACCCTATAACATTAGCGTCAATACGGCGCCATCTATGTGAAGCTGTCTTCCATTGGATAAGCATAAAGTAAAAGTACCATCTGAAATGACTTATCACATGAGGTTAAATACGTAATTTGCGTTTTGCAGGTACACGTGTCGATTGTATATGATTGGAAACAAAACAAAGTCACGTGTAGTAATCTTTGATCCACTCCAGCTAAGAGCCTATAAGAGATCGAAAGGTTATCTTTTCTCGTTTTTTCTAGCGTCTATAAACAGTAAACGCCATGTCATGTCTATGAAAAGCACAGAGCTGAAAGGACTTGTAGCCAATAGCGTGAAAGCATAGAAATCAGTGACGTGACGGATAATCTCAAAAGGGTCGATTTTATTCTTAAAGTTTTTAAAAATTATCCATAACATCTTTCAAATTTAAATCAAGAATTGAATAATCTCACTTCTCTAATTTTTTTTTATAAATTAAAAATTTATAAATTTATGTAGACAAATTATGTAATGCAATAGTAAAAACTTCATGACATCTTAGATTTAAAAATACTTTTAAAAAATTATGGTTTCAAATTTATATGTATATTAAAATTATCTTTCAAAAATATATTTATCTAAAATTATTATTTTTGATATATATTATATAATTTTTAAGATAAATTATGATTTTAATAAAAAGAATTCACTATTTTTTAAGACTTAACGTGTACCGGACTATCCTTTATTAAAACTGAAAATATTTGTAATTTTATGATCTATAGACAATTGACATGATTTCGAAAAGAAGTTTGCTTAACATTGAAAAAGGTTGTACTTTTGTACAGTTTGAATTGAAAGTTAAAGGATGTTAATATTAAGCATAATTTTGAAACCTCAGAGTCAGCGATGAAATGTAATAAACACAAAATTTAGGGTGAGAGAGTTATTTATCGATTCAAAATCCCGCCTAAATCCGGACTTCAATTTTTTCATAAATGCAATTTTTAAAATTTTTCCGTTCTTCCCAAACAAACCTTTCGTTATTTGCCTAAAAAAAAGCCCAAACACACACGCATATACACGCACATCAAACACAAAGCATATCCTTTGGTCTACCAAAACCCTAACCTCTCCAGGTAGCTATCGGCGAGTATCCGCGGCGCTGACTCAGACTCACTCCGAGTCACACCGATTTCCTACGATTCTGACCTGTATTCGTCCCGCTTTTCGCAGGATTTCGCCATGAAAGGAGGCAGATCGAAGGCTGACGAGAACGGAGCTGATGTCAGGTATGTTTCCGTTGTTTTTGGTTCCTTGTAGATCTGTTTCTACACATGAATGCTTCTACGTATATGTGAGTCATGCGTTTGTTTCTCTAGGCTGAAGAGCCGTGGTGCGAGGCCTGGCAAGCGTACTGGGAAGGGAAAGGCCGCGAAAGATCCGAACAAGCCGAAGAGGCCTCCAAGTGCTTTCTTCGTTTTCATGTATGAAATACATTTATACCTTGCGAAATTATATTATATATTTTTTTCATCACTATTTTTTTAAAACTATTTAGTCTATAATTTTTTTTTTTTTTTTTTTTTAAATTATGAATTAAAGGGAGGAGTTCAGGCAGCAATACAAACAGGAGCATCCTAACAACAAATCTGTGGCTGCTGTAAGTAAAATATCGTAATTTAAAAACTTTGCAATTCTACTTTATTTTATTTTGTTAATTTTTATGTGTATATATTTTTTCGCCGATTCAGGTTGGAAAGGCTGGCGGAGAGAAATGGAAGGCGTTGTCAGAAGCTGTGAGTATCTTTTTTTTTTTAAATATATTTTTCTAATATTTTTGTATAATTTAGTTTGCCTATCTGTTTATTTATTTGGAAAAAACTTCAGGAAAAAGCTCCATTTGTGGCAAAGGCAGAGAAAAGAAAGAATGATTACAACAAGAACATGCAGGCTTACAACAAGAAATTGGTAAACTATTTTTTGGTTATATATATTTTTTAAAATAGTAATTTCTTCATGTGAAAACCTCAGTGATTACTGTTTGTGCTTGACTCATATGGGGTGATAAAATAGGCTGGTGGAGGGAATACGGCGGAAGAAAATGAATCTGACAAGTCCAAGTCTGAAGTGAACGATGATGATGAACAGGAAGGCAGCGGAGAGGTATTATTTCTGGAAATAATTGACTTTGGTTTTGCATAATATTCTTTAAACTGTTCTGGGTTTTTATTGATCTGTTTATTTGGTTTTGTAGGAGGAGGATGACGATGAGTAGAAAAAAGTAGAGGCGGATTCTACGTGGGAGATGGGCAATCTAGTAGGAATTGCTTATAACAGTTATTAACCCTAGTGTTTTAGATTAGATTAGTTATAAAGAAAGAAACGAAGAAGAGCTGGTTACAGCCTTTCAGGATTTTAACTGAGCACAGATCGTTATGTACTTGATTTCGCAATCTTTAATGATTTAGTTTCAGCTTTAAACTATGTTCTTTAGCTGTTCTGTTTCTTTCATTTGGTATCCTTTAAGATACTCTGCATGTGATTTGTCATTAAGATTTTGAATAGTTCGTACGTTACATAAAAGCATTGCATTTAATCATGCTGAAAGAAAGATGATACAATGTCTCGTATACTGTAGCATTGACAGAGAAGATCTCAGTATTGGGTCTAGCGCCTTTGTCTCTATCTTATGGTATTTTTTGCTTTTGGACGGGGATTGGGATCGCGGTTGACTGGCTCCTTGGCATTTCATGATTGTAAGTTTTGGCCTTTTGCGGATTGGCTTTCTGGGGAGTGTGGAGTGGCAAAATGGGTTTGCTATTGCTTCACTGTATTTGAGTTTCTCAATTTCTTACGAAATGTTTCCTTGCTTATAAGTCAAATTTCACTGCGTCTAGTCAATGTTGCGTCTTGATATTTGTGTCGACTTGGTTTGTCAAGGCGATATGTTGCCCAGTGGCAAATGTTTGTGTTAATTATTGTGCGGAATTCGATTATTATCACTTGGTTTGCCCACTTTGTTCATGTTTCGGAGAAAATGAGTAGCTTGATTTGGTGGAGAAGCGACAAAACTGAAGACCACTGTTTTTATCAGATAATTTTTATTGCCAGTGGGAAGCGGATGTGGTTTTCGGATTGCTTGTTTTGAATTGCAAGTCTGCTTGGTCCGGATGCGTGGTTCAGTGTCTTCTGTACATGCTTTTGTTCTTGTGTGGGGAATTTTGTCTTGAGTATTTGCTTATTATCCTGTGGTTAGTGTACATATAAAAAATGTCAAGTTTAATTGGATGATGATTATTGTCTCATTGTAGTAACACATTGTCTTCCAAAGCAATGTTAGAAATGGAAACTTTCTTTGGAGATTTATATAACGTATAAAACATGTCAAATGAGTTTAATTTTGTTTAGATAATGAATAAGTGAACCAAAGCCAGGTAACAACCCACAATTTTTTTTAGTCCATATCCCAGTATTGTATACACGCACACATATATGTATAATGTTCTCATCAATATGGTACAACAAGCTACCCTAAACTTTTCAAGTAATCGATAATTATTCATAGTAGATAGGTATTTAGCACTTAGCAGGTCCCGGCGTATAAGATTTGAGGAATTGTGAAAATGCCCATTAAGAGATAAGTGGGATAGTTGCTCTGCCTGAATTATGCGTAAAGAAATGATAGCTTAATTTGTCGTCAATTCTACCTATCACTTGCTGTCAATGTTTTTCGTATGATTTGCTAGTGCTATTTTTCATTCAAGCACCAAGTAAAATGTGATAAATAAACCATTTGTCGTCTACACTACATTGTTTTTTTATTTTTTTCAAATACATTCATAATTAAATAACATTTTATCTTATAAGACTTGCGGCCGTGTTTTAAGGGAAAATATAAAAAAAATAATAATTAATTTTTGAATGTCTTTTAAGAAAGAATAATTTCTTTCAAAATTTAGATGTTTTATAAAATTATTACTTAAAATTTTTTAAATTTATCTCAATTCTCTTAATGTAGACAATATTCAACAGTTTTATGCATTGTTCGGTAAGCATCTGGTCTGCCACTATTATCTTGCATCGTCTTCAAGAACTAAACAGTAAACACCTTAATTAACAACCTAACATTTGGTTAGATGTTAGAGAAAAAACTAGGATTTGATTATTTACTAAAACAGTCCCGAAACTTGTTATTTTTTTAAAATTTTGCCCATGTTTAATTATAACAATAATAAGGCTGTGTTTGGCAACAGTATGAGAAAGAGGAAAGAATGGCAGGACCTGGAAAATGCTTCCTGGTAACCGGCCCTCCTGTAAGTATACTCGACTATTCTACTCGTTAATTGTTCCCAAAATGAACCCGAACTGCTTTGAATTCAGTATAATTTTTGTTATAACTGCAGGGAGTGGGCAAAACCAGTCTGATAATGAGAGTGTTTGAGTCTCTCAAAGCCTCAAATCCCAGCTTGAAGGTTCAGGGCTTCTACACTCGTAAGTAATGCTCTTTATGATGCTGTCCTCTCGATTTTTAGTGGTAAAAATTTAATGATATTATTAGTATTATTATTATTCAATTAATTAATAGGAGAGATTAGACAAGGAGGCGAAAGGGTCGGATTCGAAGTGGTCACGTTGGATGGTCGTAAAGGCCCACTTGCCTCTACCATTATCTCAAGGTTACCCTATCTCTCTCTCTTTCTGTGATCGTGTGTAATTGTTGTTTAAATGTGTGTAAAGTTCATCTCCCAAGCTATTTTGTGATTTGAGTTATGTGGGTTTGTTTCCACTTAGCAGATAGCCATTTCTATATTCCGATTATTCGTTTTTCGAATTTGGGTATTGGTTGCTTCAGTTTACTTGAGTTTGAAACTCAAATGCATTGCTAAGGAAATTATGTATATGTAGTGTTTGTTGGGGTTCAATCAGGGGTGGGATTTTTCTCACTTTTGTTGGTGCAACAGGTAAGTTGTGCCTTATAAAAGAGGAGCCTCTCCCTTTCTTCATAAGGGTCTTTTAAAGAACAAAACCCTTATAATAAAACTGTTTCTCAGGCTGTCAAATTTTTTATTTGATCAGCACCCACCTTGAGTTATTTGTGTGTTACCATTTTAATTATTTTATATGCCACTAAAGCATGTTTTGCGATGGCAGCCAGGAGTCAAGCAGATGGCCTACTGTTGGAAAATACAAAGTAGATGTTGCATCATTTGAGTCACTAGCATTGCCTGAGTTGCAGGTTGGTTTGTGTATTAAAGATGACTGGTTATTATACGTGACTGAGATATATTATGTATTTGAGGTTTCTGTTGAGTTCATTTTGCTAGTAGAAGAGCAATGGATGGAAGGATGCATTGGTGTCTAACCATTCTCTCTAAATCCTAAATCTTCTGTACATGAAATTTTGGTTACTTTCTCACTGGGTTAAAATAAGCTCCATTTATTGGTTGGAAGCTGTTTTTTGAAGTTCTAAAGACTGCACATTTTATAATCAGGTGAAAGAAGATACTGATCTCTTCATTATTGACGAAGTTGGTAAAATGGAGTTGTTTAGTTCATCATTCTTCCCTGCTGTTCTAAAGGTTCTGGAATCAAATATCCCGTTGTTGGCTTCCATCCCCATTCCAAAATCTGGCCGAGATATACCTGGAGGTATATTTGTCTTAGTTGTACTTGTTAGAAGTTTATAATTACTTGTCTTAAACTTATTGGTACTGTTTTATAATTTTCTGTTGATTGTGAATCGTGATACTACTTAACTAAACCAAAGAACTTCAGTGGATTAAAGCATGGTTGTGAAAAAGTGTGGAAACCCTTTTCAAGTGACATAGGACGAAAAGTTCTGATATCCATAAAACTGGGATGAGTTCATAGACTTCGTTACAACTAAAACCCATAGGAATCCTTGTCCTTTTACTTTTTTATATCTGGAATATACACATGACTGGGATGTCTTTAACTTCTGCAGTTGTAAGGTTGAGGAATCATCCAGGGGCAACCATTTTTACTCTCACCCAAAGTAACAGGGATGCTGTTAGAGAAAATTTCTATTCTCAGTTAGTAGATGTACTCTGTAAGCATTAATATGTTGGACAACAATGTGTTTAAAGTCCAAAACTTATCCCATGTTGTGAGAAATCCTTCAGCAGCTGATCTGACTTCTATGTTTTCCCATCTGAGGTATAAAATTTTGAGGTGCTTATCTACGTGGTGTGTGTCTAGAAAACAAAAACATTTTGTTCTTAATATCTCTCTACCATGAAATTGTCTCAGAACAAATTAAGCCTTAGCCTTGTAAATTGGTTGGCTTTGAACTTTGAGTTACATGGCATGGTAGTTGATTGTTAATTTGTTATCCTCTTTCTTCATGTCCATAAAATGTGTAAGAGAAATGAAAGAAAACTAGTGCTTCGTAGCAATAAGGACAAAAGAAAAAATACGAAAAACTTTTACTTTGGGAAAGATGAAAACAATCGAAAGAATATATTTGCTTTATACAACATGGTCCAAAGGCAATTAAAAAAGGCCCTTTACATAACTGTCCAAAGCCAATCCCGTATTATACACTAGCTTTGTAGCAAGCAATCTTCTAGGTGAAGTATGGAATCGAATATACAGCCATGAATTGACAGAAAGAAAAAGAAGAATATGCTATGATTATTGTCCAAACTCAATACAGAGACAAGAAGGTTTATGAGCTCCGTTTATCATTTTCCGCAATTTTCAGCACCTCTTTTGCCATAGAAGAAAATGACCTAGCTGTGTCTTGCATTTGTGTAGTTTTCAAGCTGATACCCTGCCAAATGAAGTAAATCTTTCTGTGAGTAAAATCTAAAGATTCTCTGCATGGAGATGCTCACATGATGAACCTGGAGACTACTGAGAATTATGAGAAGGAATGTGGGGGGTTGAACGGATAAGAGAAAGCAATACTTAAAGAATACCTGCAACTTCTTCAGATTCTCATGCAGCTTGCTTTCAGCCATTTTAGCCACACTTGATTCCTGAGTCCAGAGCCAAAACAAATGATGTTCATTCAATCGACTAGCACAAAAAACGTGCTAAAATACACAAAATTTCGATGGTTTGCAAAAACGTGACTAAACATTCATCGGTAGTTACCGATTATCACAAGTGTATCCAACAATCCAACAGTCTATGAAATAGCGAGTAAGTTAAATATATCACAAGGCTTATTGATCGAATGGACACTTACACCAGATAAAGAAAACCCATATTTTCTCTTGATTTGATCAACTGCACTGGCTTTGTCATCTTGTTGCTCTTCCTTTATGTTACTTTTCTCATTCTTGACCTTCATATGTTTCAATGTACCTGAAAATGAAAAGTTTCATGGAGTCAATAACTAGTCCAGTTAAATCTTCTTAGATTAATTCAACCCATCTAGGCTGCAACAGGAGAATAATCTCCCTGGATAAACCTGATTCTATGCCATGCCAACTATACATTTTTAACCAACAGAAATTCTCCAAAGCAGACAAGGAGATCCATCATATCGCACTAACCTTTGAAAGCCTGAATCTTGCTTGAGAATTTCTGCTTATTCAGGGATGCCAACATACTTCGTTCTTTGGGTTTTTCTCCAGTATCGTCAAGGTCGATATCATCTTTCCAGAAGAAGAAAAAAAAATGCAGTTGATTATGTTGACAAAGCGTTTGATGTAAAAATATGAGATCGAGATTCTTATAAGCAGCTTGTAGAGGATATGGTGTGACTTGGAATGTTAATCATGTTATGTAATATTGTTGCTCATAAGTAACAGTGTCATTCCACTTATTACGTTTAAATAGGCATCAAGCACAAGCAATAAATACTTAAAAACACATATTATGCCTGTGGTGTATGTACCTATGTTTAACTCAACCTCATCTTCTTCCATTCCCAGGTTATCTGTATTCTCAGAATCACATGGAAAATTAGCAGCAGAAAATATTGTTGAAAGTTCTTCAATACTTTCTCTAGTATCTTCTGTTTCCACCTCCGGAACATGCTTTGTTTTGCTACCTTTTATATCTTTGAGAACAGAGCCAAATATACCCTAAACACCAAATACATATTCGAAAACCATGAGTTGCAGGACTGCTAGGTCAAGGAAGAGTTCAAACAGTTTCCACCTTACTATGTACCTTCTTCTTCTCTTTTTGAACCATGGCTCCAGAGAAAAGCCCTTCTTGTGAAACTGTCTGATCACTCCTGTAAACTTGGCTGACAGAGTCCAAAAGCCTAGAAAGAAGAAGTAAAGCATAAAGCAAAACATCAAGGTTATAAGGTATTTAATCAGTCCTACATTTCCACATTCTAAAATCTCTTTTTCCTCCCTCGGATAGTTGGTTTTATACTTCATTATGCCAACAAATGACATTTAAAAACAAACTGCAACACAAAAAAGAGCGAAATAGATTTTTTTTTTCTTTATCTGTAGATTAGTACTATCATCTTGTATTTAACGTAATGTACTAATGTAGTTTGATCACAAACTTTAAATTAAATTTTGAATGTTGCTGGGTGACTATAAGTTCTCGGTCAAAATCTTGAGATTAAAAAGTTTTCATTTCATAATATACCTAAAGAAATCCTTTTGGAGCAATGCTGAGACAAAAAATATTTCTTGATCTCCATTCACCTGTAAGAGGAAGTAAGGCAGCCATGTAACACAAAAGCTATTTCCTTACACAAATTTGGAAATGTAAATCTAAGAGCTGTACCATAAGAATTTCTCCGTCCCATGAAGAGCATATCAAACTGTCAGATAATGAATTTGGTCTTCGGGTAGAATATGTACAACCCCTAATTGAAGTTTCCTTTAACAAGGATAACTCTGGCAAGGACCTTATTTCAATTTTTCCACTAGTGAAAAGGAGTCCTAGGCCAACATCAGAGCCACTGTAAAATGTTGATGCCCAGTAACAACAAGCTGAATTGAACTTCTTCTTATAGAGTACCTTCTTAACTCCCTGAGACAAAATATAATGGAGAGAGGATATTGGTTAATTTTTCTTATTTATTTATTGAACGAATACCACATTGCTTAGATCAAACTTTGTGTGCATAGCAATACTCGTGCATTACATATCCATTACCTGAACAGCATGAATTAAGGAATATATGTATGCTGCTTTTTCTGAACACACAAGTAGAAACAGCTGCTTTTGCATGAATTCCTCAGTAGGATTCCCTTTGCTAGGGTCTGAACCATTTGAAACATTTGCCCCTCTAGCTAGTGCATCCTGCCCATCTGCTCTCAATCACAAGATGATTGTTTCAGAGTCAGCATCAGGCATAAAAGTCAGGAAACTTGCCCTCTTGTCGAGCGCAATATCACAAGATAAAGATTGTAGTTCGTACCCAGAATCTGCATGAAAAGAGCTCTGGAGGGTTTCTTGGGTTGAACCACGTTAGTGCTCAGCGTGTTTCCAGTACCAGTATCAAGAGCCACAACTGATGAATCCTTAGTTGCAATCACCAAAACATTCTTCTCAAAACCATGCAAGCTGCAGGTTTCAAACTGCAGAGATACTATGCCAGTACAAATTTCACTTTCAATGTGTTTTTCATATAACATAGATGGCCCATCAATGTCAATTAATGAGACCTGTAAACGAAACCCGTATAAATATTCTAAAGTTATGAATCAGCTTCATCTAAATATTCAAATTAGAAGATAGTTACTAGCATAATAGAGTATAAATCATACATGTCATATAGTTAATGAACAATAAACATACTACCATTAAGAAAAGGGCAAAGGAAAAGAAAGAGGAAGAAAAATGTAACTTACATATCCTTTATCAGAACCGACAGCAAGATGTCGTGAAGTTTGGCTTATGTTTAGCGAAAGTATAGAACCGTTAACCTTTATAATTTTGACACTATGGAAGATGTGATTATTTCCTTTCTTCGTACTACCTGGCAAAACATTGCAGAAAGTAACAATCGTAGCATTTCTAGAATGCAGGTTTGCACTACAATGCGAAGCATTTGGCTAATTAACATTCCTGATAATATAGATTTATAACAGATTCAGAATGATTCCTAGCAAAACCACAGACGGCCAATCATCGATTCACATATGAACAACTAATTCTTAAAAGATCATATTATGGATGATTTGGGCTTGCAATGTGAACCATGTCTAGGTCTTTCCCTTGAAATTAAATTTTATTAGTATCAGATTTCTCCAAATCCAGTTTCCTCGACAAAATATTGAGTAATTTTCACTTCATATTTTGTCACAAGATATTCACAGTTTTCTTATGTGACTTCATAAAAGATCCCTGCAACCGGTTTGAGGGTAGACTCACACAATTAGGAATTTGAAAGCTGAATCCCATGCCTAGTTATACCTGAAAAAGGCATAAAACTGTTTTCTGTAGAATGTGTCTCAGGCTTAAATTTGAAGATGCGTACCTGGTCATGTACAAGAAAAAAACATCATAAAATTATTAAACATGAAAGCATGTATCACAGTTTAATAATTCCATCAACTTGGCACTTCACCATTCCGCTTTGATCTCCAGAAATAAGAACACGAGAGTTGCCATCAAAGTACAGTGCTGTCAGCGGTATACCACTCAAAGAGAAATCATTTTCACTCTGCATCAACAAAACAAGTAAAATAAGCGAAAGAGAAAATTGTAGAAAAACAAGCCCGCATAAGGCAGTGCAGTCCATACGATTTTGAAGTTAACTAAAACAAATTTTTTCTAGAACAATTCAAATATTAGCATGCAAGAATTTCTGCATTTATGTTTAGCAACCATGCAGTTTGTAAACGTAAACCGAGAAGGCTTTATATAAAGAGTTACCTGTTGCTTTATTGATAGAACTGGAATAAAAAATGGACATGATACATCCCAAAAGTTTATGGCTCCATCACTGTGTCCAGTTACGAACAAGTTTTTAATCTTTGCAAAACCATAGGTCAAATGTGACTGAGATACATCTTTTGGCTTTGTCTCAAAAGAAAGAAGAGATGGGATACTCTTAGCCTGAAGCATGTAATCCTACATGATGAGAGATTTCACTGTCACCCAAGTGTTAATAAAAATCATATCATGCTAAAGAGAGAATGTATTCCACTATAAGGTTGTATATAGTGTTACCTCATCTGAATAACTTAACATAGATTGGCTGTCTGTAATGAATTTTACCACCGTGATACTTGAATCAATGAATGGCATTTTTACCATGATCTCCTTCGGGAGCGAAGGTGGAGACCTAGATTGATATTGTAGAAGATACCTTTCAATCTGACAATCATCATAGGAATAAACATGCCCTGACTTTCCAAGAAGAAGGAAAGAATCTTGTCTTTGTTTGCTATGTTCACTAGAGCTTGAAATAATCTCCATGTCAATACAGGGTTCAGACAAAGGTAGCACCAACTTAATTGTGCGTGATTCAGTTTGCTCGTTCAATAAGATTACCTGCCCACCACAATCAATCTTCAACCAATTCATCTAAATGGTGATTAAGATAAGAAAAAAACTGCCTAATTATTGAGGAATTAAGCAAAAAATATGAAATTTTATATTGTTGAAATGAGGACTGTCATGTCTCCTAAAAGAAGCCAAGGCAGATCTTTCTAACCAGAGTTTAACAAGAATTATGAATAGGTCATGTCTCAAGAAAGCCAAAGAAAGATCCTGTTGTAAAGTGTTGGATATCAAAAGAGATGGGATTTTTTTTTTAATTACAAAAAAAAAGGCTTAGCATACGCACTCTATTGACATGTATAACAAATATAATGTGCAAACTACCTGCAACAAATTTGCAGAAACCATGTCAGAGGCACCCATGATGTATAGGCGACTTGCCTTTCCATCAGCATAAACCCATTTTAATGACGCTATAGGTATTTTTTCCAATTTATATCCAAGATTGAGTTTACAAATAGGAGTGTTCTGAGTGCCACACTCTGATGATAATTCAGTTTTTAGATTCGGGGTACAAGGAAAACCCCAGATGAAAATATCTCCATTGTTGTACCCTACAGCAACTTTACTTCCAACTGGGCATGCCCAACATGCAGATGTCACTTGTTTTGTTTCATGATATTGTGATTGTAACACATTTCCACCTGTTGCATAGATAGATTTGCTTTCTCGAATTTCCCACAATGCAATTAGTCCATCCCTAAATATTATAAGAACCCTGCATCGACACAAAGGGACTTGAGGACCTCACAGATCGCAAAATATGAGAAAAAGGCACCAATACAGTTGTTGGTGCTTGGCCATCATTAGGGAATAACTAATAAATGAACCAACTCAAAATAGTGTCTGTGTGCCTCCAGAGTAGAAAATCTATTTGTCACTGTTGTTTACTCAAGCTTCAAAACATTGAGAAAGCTACTTTACAAGAAAAAACATGGGCTTGGACTACTACCTCTTATTTTCAGCAAATGGTTGAGGCAGTATATGTAACACAGCTGGATCACCAGAAACTTCAGTCCCTACACAAGATAATTTACAAGCTTAAGTGCAACATTGAGAAGCAACTTGGTAAGGAATTTATATTTTATTTATTCATTTTTTTTTAAATCCTCAAAGAAGAAGCATAATCATTCAATTGATGCAGAAAAAGTGACAATCGATTTTAAGGAAAATCAACCATCTATTACAATTAAAGTTGTGCTTTACAACAAATAATGCGTATGATCAGGGAGAACGCATCAAAAGGTTGTGATTAATGACCTTGTCTCTTATATCTAATTTGGATTTGGTCAATAGATGCAGCAAAAGCTAAGCCTAAGTCCGGCAACTAGCATGATTCACTTAAATGCATAATTATCACCAATGCTTGAGATCCTTCTTTATAACCAAACCTAAGCTGAAAACCACATAGTCCTAATACCAAATTCCATATGAGGATTCTCTAAACAGGGATTGTAAAAACATTTATCAGAAAAAGAACTACAGCAATAAACTGAAAAATATATTGTCCAGGAATGTATCTTACCATGAGATGCCGAGAGAGGTATAGTGTACTTCATTTGCATTATACGACACGGTTCTCGATCTAGCTTCAAAACTGAAATATTACCTGCACAATCTCCAACATACCTGCCAATACAGATATTTACCATATAAACTTATACAGATGAAAAGCAGTGCAAGCATTCATTCTATTAACGCAAGATTGAAGTCAAGATAAACTTACATGTAATGACTGCTTTGCATGATCGTAAAGGAGGAAATTTCATTTTTACAGATATGAACATAAGACAAAAGCTTCTTCTCTATGTCCCATACCTAAGTTCAAAACTTCCTTTGTAAATGAAAAATAATGTGTATGATAAACTTTATAGCCTGAAAATAAGTAATGTTCAAAAACACAATACACCAGGAAGAGTGGTAGAGTATATATGCCCTTTGGATCAAACACAGGAAAAACAGACACGAATATATACATAATCAATGAATACTCTAGGGTAGTAACTTGCCTCAATGTGATTCGTGGAAGTGACATTTAGAAGAATGCCTTCATTATGAAGGAACTGAAGATGAAAATCACAAATTGTATTAGTCTACATTAATAAAGTCTAAACAAACTCATGGAGAAGCATGAAAAATTAAATAAAAAGTAAGGGAACAAAAAGACCTGTAGAAATTTACTGGATACCGATTCATTGGACTGAAGCAACGCTTGAGTGTTATCTTTTCCATATAGCTTAATTCTGCCATCCCTGATTAGAAAAAAAATGAATTGAACACTCCACGTGTTAGCTCATTGCCATTCTTATTCAGAGTTCATTCACATCCAGAACTTTAGCTGGGGAAGAATGATATACTTGCAAGTAGAATAAAGCTATGTAAAATTAATGAAGTTTAAGATCTTCAAAGAATGAATATGTCGTAACATATAAAATAACAGCACCAAGTGATGCAACAATACAACTTGGGACAAGAAAAGGCTAAAAGAAACTTACTTTGTAGCAATTGCAAGAATTCTTTGCATAGGATCATAAGCAAACATGTTTGATCCTGAAGGGATACCATAATGGAAAACCACACGTGGCTCTACATCACTTGACTTCAAACCATCTGAATTTCCTCCGGGCTGCAAAATATATATACAGTAACAAAAAGATAAAATAAATAAATATGAAGTACTACCCTAGGTAGAAAGTATATGCTTTGACATAATTATAAAAATTACTACCAATACATCAGTTGGTTACTACCAATGTTAGTAGCAAGACTACAAGGTTAGTGATATGTCTATGTAGCTTATCAGTTATCATGAATCATTTTTATTTTTATTAGATTGAAAGAATTATAATAAAGAGAAATAAAAATTCTCAAATTATATATAAAGTATTCTTTAACATGTGTCAAAAGAGTCTATATTAAACTCTAAGAAATTCTTATATTTCTATTAAAACAATCATTAAATTACCTTAAAAATTGTATAAAATTAATTATTTAATTGAATTTAACAAATGTTGTAATGAAAAACATAATTTTTGAGATGTTTTTCATGATTAAAATATATAAATTCATTTAAAATGTGTTCTTACAGTCTAAATTAAGACTATTCTTATATAATCTTAACATATTAAAGGTGTAATTCTACTATAAAAATTATTTTATTTCAGCATTAAATAAAATTTAATTAATAAATTATTTATTTTCAAAAATTTTAGATTATTTATTTAATTTACTGGCTTTTAATGATGGGCCCACGCTCGGAGAGCCATTAATCTCACGTGGACTGTACATGGGACCATGAGATCTCCAAGCTTTAAAATACCACCGACCGTCACGTGAACAACTGACCGTTGATGTTCATAAGATCTGAAGTTGAGCATAATTTCGGACCCAAAACATTCGTAAAAGCAGATTTAAAGATTAGTAAATGCGCGTGGGGTACAGACTCCCACTAACAACAGATATTAAGATTATAGATGCTAAGAATAAGTGGATAAGGTTTCATATTAAATACAAATTATGGATAAATATATGAGACCCCTATACTTTTCAAAATATTTTATCTCCCCTACTGTCAAAATAATTCATCACTTTTAACAGTTGACCATGATTTGACCTATAAAAATCTCAAAAATTTTCCTCTATGAGTTTACGCCCCTTAAAATCTACCATTTTGTATCATAAAAATTTTAAGTAAATTCATTGACCAACTATCGATGATGATAGATATGTGAAAATGTAAGGGAGGTATTAGAGATTTCCCAGCAAATTATGCGAATCAGGAAGTATTTTTTTACAAATATTAAAAACACTCAAAAAAGGAAAAAAGTATTGAAATGCAATCTCAGAATCTTGATTCAGATTTTTGTAATGTAGAAGCTATTTGGTAAAGTTTTTTAACCAGAGTTTTAGGATGATCCACAGTTTGATGATCTCCAGTTATATGTGCAGAATCAAAACAAGTAATTAAACTTAAGAAA
>JANLJB010001888.1:0-11805 GCA_026212285.1 Bursera cuneata | reverse complement strand
TGCCCATGTTCTCCTCAAAGCAATCACATTATGCTTTTAGAAGCCTCGAAAAATTGCAGAAACCTGCCAAACCATCACAATTAAGTAATGCAAGTCATCAACAAACGAAGATGAGATTACATACATAAAGATTTAAGAGCCAAACAAGCAAAATGCAAACCTCAAAGCATGATAAAATAATCAACCAAAATCATAAACAAGACCTCACTAGTCACTATTCGAAAGGCAGCAAAAGTAGAAAAATAATNAATAATAATAACAATGGAGTTTCGAACTAATATGCCAATCCAATCCAACTTGGAAACAATTTAAGAGCCTCAAGCAACTCAACTTGGAAACAATATGTCAATCCAACCCAATCGATTAGTTAACAGTTTGTTAAAGCAAAGAAGTTAAAAATAACGACCAATCACATTCTGAACCAATTATGAAGTACAAGCAGAGATGCAGTAGCTCTATTCAATGAATGAAGTTCGAGGGTGAGTTTCTGTCCAGAGAAATCGGGGGATTCTGCGAAAATAACCAACTTTTAATTGTGTTTTTGGGAATTTAGGAGAAATAGCCTAAAAGTGCTTATTGAAATAATTATACTGTTAAATTAGTTTCCTCAAATAACCCAATTAATTTGATATTTAGATTCTTTTCCTATAGTTTCCAACAACAAAAAAAAATTATTGTGTACAAGTTATGAACTAATGCGTCATAAAAAAATTAGATTAGGGTATTTTAGAGCATTGAGGGGGACATAAATCTTTAGACTTTAATATTTAAATAAAAATTAAACCATTTATTTTTTTTTATTCAGATAAAATTGTTGGACAAAAGTATTAAACCAAAAATAAAAATAAACACAATCAAGTTTTCAAATGACTAAGAATCAGTCAAATTTTGACTTTAAATAATTAAAAAAAAAATCTCCCAGAGTGGAAATAATATTAAAAATTTTGTAGTACTAGATTTTCAAATTGAATATCCACCTATAGTTAATCCCTATGTTTTCTCCAACTTGCAGCTTTGCTTCATAATCAGGATTTATTATTTAAAATATTTGATCCAGAAATTCACTTGGAATATATTTTCATTATTTTATAGTTCTTTATTGAATTCATTTTTCATAAACACCTCACTTTTATGCTTATATGTGTGGAAATTGGTTCATATAATTTGTTTGAACACAACCTGTCTTCTCCCTTCCGATTGGTTTTCGGCTACAACTTTATTTTGCTTGATGAACACAAATATGTTCGACATACCAATAATATGTAAGAATTAATGATTTAAAACAAAAACAAAAAATTATAACAACAGGACCGTTCTTTCCTGATAGGACCATCCAATCCTGGCTGTGGACCGTTTGATCCTCGTTATTTTTTTGGACATCGATCCGCTTCTCCAATTTTTTTCCAAATGTACAATTTGTAACTCAGACTTACAACTATGATTTATTATTATCAGGTATGATCTTGTATTTTCAACAATATATTTAATAGACATATGAAATCAATCAAGATTTATGTATCTTATAACTTTAGCTACTTAGATCTCGTCATCTTGATAATGAAATAGTGATAACTTCAAAAATGGGTTTATGTGTTAGATGAATGAGAGAGAGGATTGTGTGCTATATGGAGAAGAAGAAGAAGAAAACATGTGTGTTGTATGTGAAGATTGAGATAGAGTGACTTATATTAAAATGAATGCATTTTGGTCACCTTAACTGTTTTTGGATAGGAAATTGCTAGTAATTAAGGGGTTTGGCTATTTACCCCCTAATTTTGGACATTTATTCAAATTTTCCAAAAACATTAAGATGTATAATCGATACAAAATTAATATTTCATTATTTAAAATATGAAATATAAAATTGAAACATAAACATTTTATAATTTGATGAAACTAGTAATCTAGAAAACATATATTAAGTAAAATAAATTTGTTAATAAATTATGTAGTTTGTAGATAATTTTTTTTTTTTTATAGCAAATTTATATTAAATAAAATTTTAAGCTATTGGATGGGGTATATGGATTTATTTTTGAAACTATTTAGAAATTTTTTTAAATAAAAAATTAGTTATTTTAATTTAAAAAATGTGAGTACTCCAAAAATGGGGTTTGAAAAACATTTTAGAGGGTTTATCTAGCCTCTCACTTTTGTTTTAATGTCCACTTATCTCAGCTTATCTACTTATCAAAAAAAGTTTTTTTAATACTTAAAGATTTTTTAAATCTTTTTCAGTCTCTCTTTTAAATCTCTTTTGAGTTTTTGATTGTCATTTAAAAAGAGTTTATAAAAGATTAAAATAAGCTCTTTTATGTCTATCAAAGAGAATTATAAGTTATTTTTGAAAATTTTCAAGTTTTAAAATATTTTGAGTATTAGTGTTTGATAATAATAATAAAAAAATTTGTTTAACTGTCAATCAGAGTTATAATATTTAAATTTTCATCGGCATATCCATTTTTTAAAAGCACCCCTTAACTTGGGTTCATTTTCCCAATTTTTTCTTGAACCTTTTTTAGTAATTTTATATTAAAAAAATATTTGTCTATTTATCCAATCAAACAAAAAAAAATATATCAATCTTGACATATATAAATGGTTAAAATTTATCTTATTTTTTGTAATATTAAATAAAGATAAAATCAGTAGTGAATCCTTTATCAAACATAAGACCCTTGAGTCGTTAGCACTCTCGATCGTTCAGTTCGTTGTTCCACGATTAATTTCTCCAGTACAATACTGGGTATGGTTTCACACTTCTTCAAAGCGGATGCATAGATACGAAAGAAGACAAATGGACCAGTGTTGCGCAGCTAGAGAACAAAAATTATAAGATTCGCGCGAACACCTAGAGAAAAGGAAGAGACATAAGAGTGTTGCAACCGCTATGCAGGATAGCCTTACATCTCAGCAATATGTAGCACCTTACCTTGAATACGCGTCACAGGAATCCGATATGGCACTAATAGCATTACCCATCGCAGATATAACTTTCATACACAGTCGCAATCAACCATCAGAAAACATATTTTCATAAAATTTATCACTTACAGGCAAGCTTGAAGTATCTTAAAATTTTTAAAGTTGAAAAAAAAATAGACATTAATAATAAAACGAGAAAAGCAAAAAACCAAAAAAACAAAAAAAAAACGAAGTACTCAAAATATCATGACAAATATATCCAAACCTGACATTACTGAGTAGCATTGGCCTGAAGAAGACCTTCCCTGATCTGTGATGCAATGTCTCTGACAGCACCTGGTCCATGTGGGATGAAAACAGAGTTCGACTTTGATGATGCACCAATATCCTTCATGGTATCAAAATACTGAGTTACCAAAACCATATCCATAACATCCTTTGAAGTTGTCCCCGGTACATTTACAGAGAAGGCTAGCACACTGTCCCTCAGCCCATCAACAATGGCCTGGCGCTGTCTAGCAATACCAAGCCCTGCCAAATACTTTGATTCAGCGTCTCCTTCAGCTCGCTTAATCTGCAATATTTTCTCTGCCTCTGCTTTCTCATTTGCAGCCACCCTCATCCTGGCAGCTATTCATCACAATTAAGGATATACGTCAAAAAATTCTTCCATTCAGGAATAAAAAGCTGAAAATAGAAAATTGGTCCAGCTGTCTTAGCTATTAACTATCTAAAAACTAAGATTAACTGATACGGGTCAACACATTCTTTGGTGAAAGAAGTCCTGAAAGTGAAAAAAGAAGAGTAAAGTATTATAATTCACAATTACAAAAATCATACCAGCATTGATCTCATTCATTGCTCTCTTGACATGCTCATCTGGTTCGATATCCACAATAAGAGTCTGAACTATCTGAAATCCATAATGCGACATGGCCTATGTATACATAAATATTTAAATTTAAATCATTGTTTTAGTTTATGTAATTTGTTAAATACTAAACTATATAAAGAGCATTATAAAAAGTACCTTTTCGAGTTCTTCTTCCACAGCTCTTGCTATATCATTTTTCTGTTCAAACGCTGCATCCAGGTTCAGTTTTGGAACACTTGCCCTAATAACTAAACCAAACACATAAGCCTGTTAGTTCCTCCTCCAAAATCTTTTTTCCTAATTAGTATGAAACATAGAAAGATTGTAGTGATAAAGTAGAAATACCAAGGGCTGTGCTTAGTTGCAAAAGCGCTTGGTTTCAACCATTAGGTCAAAGCAAATACCCTTGGGTCATCTACTTGGATTATATACATCCCATATATTTCTTAGCTAAACCATTAAATGGATGAAGAATTCAGTTTTAAAAATATATTCCAACTTTTAGTCCAAGACAGCATATCATAATATATAAAATAAATATGGAATGTTAAATAAGGAATTCCTAGTCCATCAAAGAA
Organism: Bursera cuneata; assembly: GCA_026212285.1. NCBI lineage: Eukaryota > Viridiplantae > Streptophyta > Magnoliopsida > Sapindales > Burseraceae > Bursera > Bursera cuneata. Next base: position 7,428 of record JANLJB010001888.1, on the reverse strand, counting down.
AGTAGGAAATTTTAATTTTCTGCAAGATTAAATCAATTTTTTTCACAATTGAAGTATTCTATAGCTTTTAAATAAATTAAAAATATATATATTGTTTCAAAAAGAAGTAAAAACTGCTTAAAAACTTTGTGTACAAATTCTGTGGAGGAAAATAACATGTTAACTGTATAGAGTGCAGCGAAAAGCAGGAATTGAACCATGAAGCAACAAATCAGGACACAACTAACACTAATTATGATGGATTCACGGTTATCCAAAGTGACAGATGAAACAATGAAAAGAATTAGATCAACCAAAGTCACAAATCCATACCATCAAAGACATAGGCTTGTATCTGCGATCTGGTATTGCTGAGCTTATAGAAAGCATCTGAAGCCTTATCTGACAGGGCTCGGTATTGAATGGATGCAACCACATTAACGAACACATTGTCCTGAAGAAATAAGAAATAATCAGATCACATCTCATTCTACCTTGAGAAATATGAACTGTTCCAATATAAAAATCAATAGTAATATAGGCCAACATATATATAGGATTCTGAAATATAGCAGCAGACTTCCAGCTTCAAATTAACTCCTATGAGAAATATTCATAACGATTTAACTTGACAAGCGTCTTTTTTTTTTTTTTAATATATATGTTCTCTTTATGTACAAACCATAGTATCAAAACTATTCAATTTCAACATAAATTATGAATCAAACTGAGATTAATTAATAATTATGAAATTCAACACTAAAATGAAGAAATAATTAAGTTTAAATCTTCTGGTCAGGAAGAAATTAAATATGCAACAAACCTTGGTTTTAGTTTCRCATCGAACATCCAGCTGTTGTACACGTAAAGAGAGATGACCAGCAATCTGTCTCCCAAAACACCAAGGCAAACAGTGACAACCAGGTTCAAGCACTTCATCAAACTTTCCAAAGGTTTCTTTGATTGCAACAGTTGACTGGTCCACTTGAATACAACCCAGAGCTTGTCCCATTTCTTGTTTCTAACAAGGGAATAGCTATGAATATCAATAATAATCTATTGAACAGTTCTCAAGTGCACAAGAAACAAAAACTTAAATGAATTTGCCCATGTAAGAACCAGGATATAGAAACCCCTTAGAAGGTCAGTCATCCCAGTTAAATATATTTGAAAAATAATAAGTTGATTCAAGCATAAATTGAAGTATCCTGGATGCACTAAATAGGGAATTCGAGTTTTACAGCAAATAAAAGTTCATTGTAACATATAAGCAGTCTACTAGATACATGAAAAAAGAAACTTATGATAAAGATGAAAGTATTTTTATCTCTTAAATGTTTAAAACCATAACCAGCAAATTCATATGATCATGCAAATTCCTCACCAAGCAATTCTCCAAATTAAGAACAAAGACTTACTGTCGTTCAACAGTCCACAAAGCTTGATAGCCAATGCATTACTAAATAAATTGTCTAAGCATCATAATAACTAAAGAAAAATCATGTTACTCATGTAGGTGGTGTTTATTTGGTGGAATGAAATCAAAGTGGAAATCAAATCTACAAGAACAACCTTCAAATCAAACTTCCTATTACCACCAAAAATAATAATTATTATTATTATTATAATGTGACAGCACATTAATGAACAACTTACCATTACCATATAAATATAAAAAAATCAACAGAATATATTGTTAGTCAATTACACCACACAAAAGCTTACCCAAGTGATACCTACCTGAGAAAACTATCTATTACCAAAGCAACTACCCAACAAGCAGCCTTGGAAAATAATATCAATGAAGTTTTTTCCACTATCTTAAGTTATTTCTTTTGCTATAAGAACATACAAGAGTAATTCAAGAGCATACCTATTATGAACTCTGTAGCTAGTTAGAGAAACTGCAATCACATATACAACATCTACAACTCATTAGTCAATAAGCGAAGCGTAGCCCTTCCTTGTAATAATAACTATGCGACAATTTCTAGACTCCTTCAACAAGGAATTAGCTGGCAGGATTTACAAGAAAAACAAAGTTGACTTGATTTTTTTTATAATCAAGAAAAATAAACGAAAAACAACTGCTTATGTGCTTCTCTATCTTGATTTCTAGTACAAAGTGCCATGACTCACGATAAGGAGCAAAGAAAATTCAAACGTCCCTCAGCCAACCGATTCAGAAAGAAAAAGCAAATATATATTCAATTATCCGTAGAGATAAGATGGCATGAACGAGCACTAGAAAAACGAAGACAGATACTTTTCAACGCTGAACTGTCAGCACATAATATATTCTCAACATTAGGTCGTTTTCTTATTTAAAACAATACAATAATTGATTAGTTTACATAGCTGATTGTAACTTCTAATTTAAAAAATCACCAATAATTCATGAAATATCACTAAAAAAATCAACAAAATCACAGAGTGAATCAAAACGACAAAACAAACAAGAACAAAACGCATGAAATGCGCACTTTCTTTCACGAACTTCCGTATCGAAGATGTCAAACAACAAACAGAATTGAGACACAAATCAATTAAAAAATTCAACGTTAATTTACATTAACTGCGAAAAAAGAGATACAAATATGTCCAATTTATGAGAAAGAACGACAATCAAACGGCGAATCAAGAACAATGCGTGGATTCAAAAATTAGAAGAGCAACATTCTACGCCTCATATTAAAAAAAAAAAATTCACAAAATATCGTATCATAATCTTCATTCACCTGAAACGCTTAGAAGTGAAGCTTCCTTTTTTAGAGAGAGGGGATTTACCCAAGTGTGAGAATATGCGCCTCTAGGACTATATTTCCGGGTGAAGACAGAGTGTCTGCAGTTGCGATCAGAAAAGTCTCCAAAGCCGTTTTTTCCAGGAAACTATTAAATACGAGGATAAGAGCAAAATTTCCCTTATCTTGTCAATTAAGTCATTCAGCAGTTAGGTACTTTAATAAAAGATCAATTAACCCCTTAAGATTTTATTTAATACATTGTGGTTCGTAAATTCTTAAAAACAACATTTTAACCCTATATTTCGTTTATTTTAGAAGTCTTAAATATTAACTTTTATCAAAATAATGTTAGATTCACAAGATATAAAGTTTAAATGTTTGAAAAAACTTCATGATGTTAATATAAATAGAAAAACTACAGAAATAGATCAAAAAATAAGAATATATTTAATTTTAATCTGTTTCTAAAATTTTTTTATAACATTACATTTACTCAATTGCATCTGATGATATTTAATAGACTATATTGCATGTCAAATATCACTATCTAAAAATATAAAAAAAAAAAATAGGTGTATTCGACAAAAAATTTTAAGATGGGTCACAGCATTAAATTTTTGGTAAATATATCAACTATTAATAAAATCTCCTAACTTACATAATTTTACAACAATCGCATTAAATATCCCTTTCCAAAGAAGGTACACGCGCTGCTTTATCTATTTATTTTTCGGGGAAATGACAATAACCTTCTAATTAAATTTTAAGAAAACACTTAGCCGTAGATTTTTATTAAACTACACTTATCTTATAAAAATTAATCAAAAACTAATATTTATCCCCTAGATTTCTGGGGGGAAGTATTAATTTTAGAGAAAACAGTGTTAATTTCTAGAAGATAAATATTAGTTTAATAAAAATTTGGGGTAAGGTATTTCTTGAGATTTAGTTGGGGCTTTAGAGAAATTTCCCTTTCTTTTTCTTTGGGCTTTTTTGGTTGTTTTTTCGGTTTGTCTTTTTTCCTTTTTTTTTTTTTTTTCTTTTCTCCCTTGGGCCTGCCGCTTCGTATTTCTTTTGCTATTCTATTAGACTTTTGTAAATAACAATTAATGCACAAATTAATTGTATTTCTTTAAATAAGTTTGATTAAATCCACAATTTTCCCCAAATCTATCTAAAATTCTTTTCCATCCTTTTTGCAATTTTTATGAATTAAGTTTTAATTTCATTTTTTTTATTGAATTTAAAGTGTTATGATCAAATATAATACTATGAACTCTTCATTATATAAATAGGTTACTTTTATTATATAAAGACTCGTATTATTATAACTTAAAAATTTAACTTAAATTTTTTATACTATTTAATAATAATTAATTTTTTAAAATATAATGATCGAAAAAGTTGTTAAGTTTGTTAGAAAAAAATTATATTTTAACTTTTATTTTTTACCCATAGATTTTAGCAAATCAAACGTTACAAGGAAGTATGTAAAACTAATTAAAAAAATTAAGTTATAATAGTTCAATCCTTACGTAAAATTTTATTAAATTATTCACTGACTCACATATTAAAGATGTTAAAATATTAAATAATAAATATAGTGCCGAGCATATTTGATGTTATGTTATTTAGGGAGTGTTTACTATTACAGATTTGATTTTTATTTATATTTTTTTTTCTATTTCATTAGAATTTTATTTAGCTATTATTTTATTAGAAGTTAGATTCTTATATTATAATACAAATCTATTTCCTATTTTAAGTAGGATTTTGGCAATTGATTTCCCCTTATTCGGTTTGAATGTCCCTCCTCTTTTCTCTAGGATAATTTCTTCCCTTTATTTTGTAGTTTCATTTGATATTTTTTGGATGATGGGGGTCATGCTTAACTTATGGTAGCAAGTGGGCTTTGGTTCCCACACGGAGTTTTGTTTGGGATTTGATTTTGAATTGAATGAAACAAAATGATAAGAAGTTGACAAACTCCATTTCCGTGGTCCCTTCCCCGGACACCACACCAGCCTTAAATTATTTATAGGGTAAATACATAGACACCTCCGAGGTTTAATCTAAATAACAAATTCACCCCTATTATTTATAAAGTAACATAGACACCCTTATAATTGGAAAACATAGGGTTTTGACACATAAAAATAAGTGCCTTAATGTTACTTAAAATATCAAAATGGGGGTCTTTATGGTACTTTATGAATAACAGGGGTGAATTTGTTACTTAGGCTAAACCTCGGAAGTGTCTATGTATTTATCCCAATTATTTCTCATTGCATATCCTGATTTGACTTTTAAGTGCGAAAGCGATAAAAAATAGAGAGTTTTATGAAAAATAATCAATTTTTATATACATTTTTTAATTTTTAATTAATTATAAAATCAACGGATTCATTGGTCAATAGTCCGGCCTATAAGGGTCTTGACAGACGGATAGTTGGATAACTTATTAACGCTAACAAAAAAAAAATATATTAATTTTTAATAACTCTCTCATATTTGGTTGTTTTTTACAATTTCAAAATTTGTAACTTTCTTCACTGATTTTTTGTCACACACGCTTGTTTTCTTTTCAAATTTCAAGTCATTGTAAAACTTCTCTGTTTATATATTTGATTATTAGACGATATACAATTTAAAACCTATGGAGTACCATCTTTCATTTGTCATCCCCTTTTCAATATTATGAAAGCTAACGAATTAAAACATGGTAAAGTTAACTTTTTCACAACTTTTGAGTGGGAACAAACAACTCTCTGGAAAAAAATACTTCAAATACCATTTTCAATAAATCGTTTAATTGTGAAAATTGTATAAAATAATTAAACTTAATGGATTGAGTTGAAAAATAATCAAATATTTAAAATTTTTAACTTGTTTAACCTAGACAGCTGTTATGTTACGAGTTAACTGGCCGATGGGTTATCATCAACATGTCTATAGAACAACCATTTTTATTAGATAATAAAATCCTTTTTAAGTTTTTCATTAAATTCTCTTAAGTTTGATTATTTTCACAAATCCCCTTTCATGCTTCACATTTTGGGGTCCATTATTGGTTCAAATGCAATAATTGAAGGCCTCGCTATCATTATAACATATGCACATTTAATTGTCTAGTTCCGGAAATTGCATTATAATTTAATTTATTAGTAGTGAAACAAAATGATATGAAGTTGGACAAACTCCACTCGCCTTAAATTATTTCTCCTAATTTGACTTTTAAGTGCGAAAGCGATAAAAAATATGGAGTTTTGTGAAAATAATCAATTTTTATATATTTTTTTATTTTTTAATTAATTCTAGAATCAACGAATTCATTGGCCAATGGTCCGGTCTATAAGGGTCTTGACGGACCAATAGTTCGATAATTTATTCATGCTAACCAAAAAAAGATATACCTATTAATTTTCAAAAAACCTCCCATGTTTGGTTATTTTTGACAATTTCAAAATTTGTAACTTTCTTCAAAACTTCTCTGTTTATATATTTAACTATTGGACGATATTTGAATCTAAAACCTATAGAGTCCCATCTTTCATTTGTCATCCCCTTTTCAATATTATGAAAGCTAACGAATTGAAACATGGTAAAGTTAAAACTATGATAGCGATCAGATATTTTGAATAGTTAGCTGATTATACTTTAATTTTTTCGTAACTTTTGAGTGGGAACAAGCAACTTTCTGATACCATTTTCAATAAATAGTTTAATTGTTTAATAATCTCAAATATGGTTCTATCTATATTATAATCAAATACAATTAAGAAATCAAATTATAACTATTTTATTTTATTTATTTAATGTTGCACCTGTCTAGTTTCTTGCTTGTAAAAATTGTATAAAATAATCAAATTTAAGTGATTGAGTTGAGGAATTATCAAAATTTTAAAAATTTTGCCTTATTTAATCAAAACAATTGGTCCGTTATGAGCTAACTGGCCGATGGGTTAGCATCAATATGCCCATAGACCAATTATTTTGATTGGACAATCAAAACTTTTAAAATTTTTTAATACATCGACTTGAATTTGATTATTTCACAAATACCCTTTCGTGCTTCACATTTTGGTGGTCCATTTCCATTATTGGTTCAAATACAATAATTGAAGGCCTCGCTATCATTATAACATGTGCACATTTGATGGTCTAGTTATGGAAATTGCACTTCAGTGGCCACGGCAGGCCACCACACCAGACCACTCTATGAATGGGATTGATCAGAAATAAAAGTAGGATCTGGCTGCAGTAGTCCTGAGATATTTTCTCGTTTATGGAGAACCTTATAGGTGATCCTGGCATATGATGAGAACTATTAATCTTATTTTGTTGAATATCATAATATACACACATTTCTTTAATAAATACAATGGAATAATGGAAAAGGTTTTGAATATTAAATTATCCATTATATTTATTTATAACAATTTGTTTAGACAAAAGAGAATTTTTTATCATATATATATTTTTTAATTTAAAAAGTACATAATATACGTAAATGGTATTTTGTAACTTCTTGAGAAATACCCAAAGTGCCATTTTAGATCAACCGAAAACATGGAATAGACGATCTGTGAATGCAAAACCTCTAGATCAGGCATTCTCCTACCAAGACAAGCTTGCTTTCGATAGACTAATTGTAAGCATAAAAATACGAAAATATGCTTATATAATATACAAAAGTATATTGAAT
>JANLJB010001887.1:8788-26644 GCA_026212285.1 Bursera cuneata | reverse complement strand
CCCTTGAGTGAAGGGATTCCTAAATCTAAGGTTTCCACAACTGGCTAATTACAAGACTCACGCCAACATATTGGTCAAATATTAATAAACGTTCAAAACCAAAAGAGTAATGTTGCATTAACAGATTTTTATGTACAAACTGATATTGCATTTCTAAATTATTCTCATCTCTTCTACAAATTCGTGGCCCCTCATATTGTAACCTTGTCTCATGGCTGGCATACAACCTCGAGGTGCAACATTTTGAAATGCAAATTTTCTTCCTCCGATTTTATCTATTTCCTGAGATAAATATAAGAAAAAAAATTATGTTAAAATTTTGTGTCAAAACTTTATGTTAAAAAGATCTCATCATTAACTAAAATCATTGCATACCGTGGATGGAACAATATTAGCAGGAATAACAGGTGCACCGGCAGCTGCAAAGTTTGCTCCAAAAAGCTGGAATTGGAGTTTTCCAGGTCCCAAGTGAGCGTTTCACAACGGTAGCTTTGCTTTCGTCTCTGCAAATTAGAAAATTTTATTCAAAAATTAAACTGGATATATGGCTCATTTATATTTCATTGATTGTGGAATAAACTTACCAATAAAATCAGGGACATTACGACCATCGCAGATCTTTCCTGTTGGAAACTTGAAGAAGGTCTCTCCGTAAGGTGGGTAATTTGCTTTTAATGTTTCGGTGACATTACGGCAGTTATTGTTTCCTGGATCGTACAATGAGTCACCAAACACAAAGAGAGAAACGTTATATATTTTAGACTGCTGCCTGTACTCAGCTTGGAAGCTAGCTGCACAGCAAAGAATGGTACTGAGATGGAAAAAAGGAAACCTAAAATTCGCATAGCTGATGCCATCCTCCGAGTATCCACATATTATTCAGTTGGCTAAATAATTTAGTATAGTATATAGAGAGGTTGTGGTCTTTCAAACTTGTGGAAAGTATAGAGGCTACGACCGAGAAGTTTATAAGAGAGGGCTGGGAATATCTATTTATATTAAATATTTTTAGTAGAAAAATGTAAAGAATTAACAGTCAAGTGAACGGAGCTATTTTGATTTTTAACCAAATTTTAATTATTATGATTATTTATAATCTAAATAAATTATTGAATAGTTAGTCTAACTATTTACTTGGTTTTCTGTCCATATTCAATAAATATTAAATAAGGTATTGAGTTGTAAAGATCAAATTCCTATTTTATAGTTTGAAACCTTAGTCGAATTTGACATACACACCTAGATATGAAACATAATTAACAATTTCCCGTGAAAGAATTCTAATACAAAATATAATAGAAACTTTATTAATTCACGAGGGGAGCTAGGGGAGCTCTAACGCAGTTGCCTATTTCTTTATACTTCAGTTTGGCACTGCTTTTAAAATATAAGTAAATATTAATAAACTTTTCTTAAGCTGATTATTCAAACAATTAATACAATAAAGGTTGTGAAGTGGGGTATGAACAAGCTTATAATTCTGAACAGATACTAGCTTACAAGGTCATTGATTTGCAGCTAAAATAATATTTTATCGTTTCATGAGTGGCCCTGCTGTAATGTACCTAACTTTCAGTTCTCCACTCCATAATAAGTAAGCAAATTGAGGGCAACCACATGTTTGTTAGGTGGCTACCATCAAAGGACAAACATTCATCCTTCAGAACAATTCACCAAGGTCGCTCAACCTAAAGGGTCAACATTTTCAAATGCATATTTCTTTCTCTGATTTTATATATTTCCTCCTAAGGGTCCACTTCGATTTTGCCATGGCGCATCTCTCTTATTAATTATATCTTTAATTACAACGCTGCATTGTTTCCTAAATTAGATGCAACAGTCCTTGGGAAAAGATTTGGAGAATAGTGGCAGAGACACTGTCCAAAGTGAAGGAGAGCTTGATGAGATCAACACCAGCCGATGGCTAGACCATAGAGGAAGAAAGCAGTACCGGAAGAGTACAAGATAGGAGCTTCTTGTGATCAAAGAGAGTGCATAGAAACTATTGAAATCGACATTTGTCTACTTTACTCAAACCCAGTCCCAGCCCCAAAATTTCAGAAATCACAACAATCCTATCAACAGTTATTAATTGATTTCCATATGAATTCCAAACTTAGAATGTGAAATATTATGCATAAAATAAAAAATTCTACACAAGTCTAACGCATTGGCAGAAGTATAAGTTATGTTTGCATTCAAATATTTAATAAACGTCCCCTTAGGACTCTTGTTATTAAATGTAGGACTTGCATTCACTATGCAAATCGCAAAATCTGAATATCTTCTAGAAATTCAACTTCTACTGGTACAAATTTAGTGATGATCCCATAGCATAAAAATTTCCCTCTCCACGATAAATCACAAATGCATACCCAAAAGCAGTTCCACCGCTTGCTTTTCGTGCTGCACAGTTAAACTAGCTAGTACAAGTCGTGGAGTAGTAGTCTTTAAAGCAAGTCTTTCTTTAACAAATGCTTAGCAGAGATTCTTCCATTAAATTGCATGCGTTGTAGCCTTTAGTTGGAGAAAGCGATAGCGGAGCACATATACTTGTGTAGAGCATCTAGATATTATTCTCCATATCCCAAATTATAAGGGGAACACATTATTTCCAAGCAGTTTCTTTTCGCATATATATTTCCCAACAAACTTGATGGGGAAGAAATAAATTTCTATAAAAAAAATTAATTAGGAATTAAAATAAGGTATACAAACTTTATCAAACACTTTTACCACTTAAGTATTTATAAAGTTATAACTTAAAATTATATCACAAAATTAAAAAAAAAATATTGCTGAGAAAAGATATAACTCTAATAAGGGAGGCATGAATCTAATAGCCTAAAGGCATTGTGAAATTCTATCATTTCCTCATAACTAGTTCTAAATAGTATTTGATTTTAATTTTAGAAAATTAAACTTTATTCCCTCCAAGGCTGAAGGCCTAAGTAAAATAAACTTATTTACTTACGCACAAAGATCTAACTCGGTAAAAAATGCTAGCAATACTTTCTTATAATTGTCTTGTGAAGACACGTATTCACAAAATTTAGATTATTAATGATTAATTATCAACACACAGAAATGATCGTGATCTATACAACTCCAAAGATGGTTTTATCAACATATTCATAAGTGTTTGAAGGAAATATCGCCAAAAAGTTCAGCCACCAAAGCTTATCATCTTGTATGGTGAAACACCAACTTATATGATGAAAACATCAAAGTAGAATGGCAAATTGGTCGAAATCGATCATTTAACGTTAGCATCGTCACCGGACTTGCTTAGTCTTTGGCTGCCAACAATGGTTGTTGTCCCACAACTTTTTTTTTTCTTTTTTATAAACATTAATAAATTACTAAATATATTAAAATATTCTCGTTTTCATTATTTAGTGTTATAATTTTAAACATTTAATCAAAAATTAATTTAAATTTATTGTAATTAACATAGATACTCGCATATTCATAATTTTTAAATAGCAGAATAATTTAAGAAATCACTTTACCACTTCTTACAACACAGTTCAACATATTTTTCTCAAAGCATAATTACAAATGATTTTTTTATTTTATTTCATAGCACAATAATTCAAACAGACCCGTAGATAGTTGTTGATATGTATAACTATTTAACTTGTATTAAACGAGTTCGTATAAACTAAAATCATCACATAACGCATATGAAATATCAGCGGCAATAACAGGTGCACCGGCGCCCGCAAAGCTTGCTCCATAAAGGAATTGGTGTTGTAAGATTTCCACAAAAGTAGTTTTTCTTTCATGGCTGTAAATTAAGAAAATATTATTCATAAATTGATAAGAACCTTGGGATAACCATATCCCCAAAAGCTAGTTATTGAAGTAAGAAAGTCTAAAACTTTAGAAATCGATCCCACAGTTCTAATATGGGATTTAAATCTCATACCTTGCTATTAGGATCCTAACATAAATTAACTAGATATATCGGCTCATTTATACTGCATTAATTATTCAATTAACTTACCAATAAATCAGGGACTATACGACCATCACAAAATCTTCCAGTTGGAAACTTGAAGAAGGTCTCTGCGTAAGGTGGGTGATTTGCCTTTTGATCCTTCCGTGATGTTCAGGAAGTTGTTGTTCCCTGGATCACACGTTGTGTCACCAAACACAAAGAGGGCAAAATTATTATGTATTTAAGACTTCTGCCTGTACTCTGCTTGGGAGCTAGCTGCTACGCCCAGAATTATGGAAAAGAATGGTATTGAGATGGAAGATAGGAAACCTAAACTTCACACAGCTGATACCATCTTCCGAATATTCACATATTGTTTCAGTTCAGTCGGCTGGCTACAAATGCATCACATCGCCTCAAAGTTTATAATTAATTTAGTTCAGTACATAGAGTGGTTGTCGTTGTTCGAACTTGTGGATAATATGGAGGCTACATTTGTTGTCGATGAAACTGGCGGACCCAGAAATTTATAAGAGAGGGCCAGGCCGCCGGGCAATCTTGAAATAAATTTTCTCGTGAAACAATTAATTCCACTACAAAATGTAAGATGAAACTAAAAAAATTGATAATAATAGAAAATAGAAACTTCTATCAAGTCGTTAATATATTTCCCAAGACCACAATCACTTCCATTCCATGATACATCCTCTTGCAGCAACATGCAACATCTCCTACTTTGAATCCTTCAAAACAATTCACCGCAGGTCGCTCAACCTAAAGGCCCATCATGTTTTCATCAAAATTTTGTTCCTCCGATTTTATAATATTTGCAAGTACCGCAAAATTGCATACAAAGGAAAAAAAGTAAAGGAAAAAAGAGAAAAGATACAACTGAATCATGATGGATTGAATTCTATATCAATCTTAAAAATTAAAATATTTTTTGTAAAGATAATAAATTTAAGATTGATATAAGAACTTACAATTTATAATAATTTATAGTGAAAGATAAATTCACCTAGTGATGAAGATGAGGACCTAAGAAAACTCTATTCTAAAGGAAATTATTTGTTAACTTATACCCACTTTTAATGTAATCACTCAATTGTAGGGCACGTGTAACACATTATAACACCCTACGCTGTAACGATTGGTTATTAGTATATATAAGAGTTATATGTTGACTTTAACCGTAAGATAAAATGAAGATAAAAAGTTATAAAATAAAAAAAGGGACTTCCAAAATTATACAATTACATCTTGCAGTGTAAGCATTTGCTTACATTCGGCCAAAAATTTCAGCCCCCCAAGATTTTAAAGTTGGTGCCGCCGGACATTGAAAAAAAGCTGAGGAAATCAGGCCAATTTTCTTTTTCAAGATAACAGTAAATTGTATGCATCAGCTCTCTTTCGCTTTATCGAATCAGTTAAAATAGACGACGCATTTTAGTTCTCAAGCTGTGTTTGATTCCTTGAAAGGGCTAGCCAGCCTTTAAGCCCAGAAAACCTTTCAATTGTACTATTAACATCATCCATTGAGTTTGACAGTTAAAAAGAAGCATGTGGTGATTGTTCATTTTCAATGTTACAAAGCGCTTTTATTATTTGATCCCAGGAATGCTGAGTTTTGCTTTCCAATCTGAAATATAACTCCTAAACTTAAGTGATGAGTGTGTGTTATAGGATAGATACAATTAAACGTTAAATCACTTGTTAACTTAATGTTTTAGATCAAATTATTACTTAATATGGTAATCATTGATTAATGAGATTTGTGAGTCTCAAACCAGTTGCAACAACACATTAGTTAGCATATAAAAAAAGTTTAAGTACTAATGTTGATGAACAAGAAAATGTGGACAGGATGATCTCATAAGATTATTTATGATATATGGGATTGGGGAAGTCACAAGATGGGTTGACTAGCAATAAAATTAGTTGAGGCAAGTTCTCAAATGTGCCTAACAACTAAAATTAAGTGATTTCTGTCTGGACTTATAAGTTAAAGCAACCTGGAAATTCTGATAGTACAGACTTATGACTGCATAGTTTCAGGTGATCAGTAGTAGTCGAAAGTAGAACCATTTATGAGAGAGAATTCTTAAATCTCCATCGAGTCAAAACTGGATATTTATTTATCACAACAAGAGGGCCACACGCAGGACCCCCAAAGTTCTGAAGGGATCACGAGGAGATGGCCGAGGCTATAGAGCTTCCTCTCCGGAAACAAATAAAAGAACACATAACAAGCATGCAAATCAACATAAATGTTTTAATGGTCACCCACCATAGAATTCAGACAGATCCTCTATTTTGAGAGTACAAGAATTATCTGAAATCCCCAAAACTAGCAACTTTGGATAAACAAGTACATAAACGTAAAACAAGAACAAGATAACAAAAATACCCACAACGCAAGAACACAAAATATAAACTTCAGATAAAAATAAAATAAAAAACGTTTAGATTCAAGTATCTGACGACTAACGAAGTAGAATATGTTAATCATAATTTTTCCTGATTCAACCAAAGCAAAGACACCTCAGGTTTATTAGCCCTCGAACTGGCAAGTGTTGGGCTGCTGTTACCACTGCTATCAGACAATGAGGCAAGCGTCTTCTGAAGAACCCCAGATGGAGAAGACAGTCTAGTAGTTGGAGGACTGCCAGGATCACCACTTTCAGCAGCGGGAGACGGTGGATCTGAGGCGGCGGTGACCGTGCTCGGCCTCAAGACTTCTGCTAGTGGCCCTCCAAGGGTGGAAGTTGGCCAAGCAACAGGGTTCAACCAGCTTGAGAGAGTTGGTTTGGTGCTACATTCATTGTCTTGACCTGAATCGCTCACACTCGAGCCCATCTGAACCTGACCCATTTCTTCACCAAAGCGGTTGTTGCCTCCCATTGATAAGCTGAGTGGAGAAAGAGGGAAGGTCCCATTTGAGGAAACTGAGCAGCTTTTAGCGCCAGAGTGTGCATTGTGGTCATCATCTGAAACTCCATTAGACCAAGCATCAATGAACCCTCTTGGTGCCTCAGCTTGGTGTTGTTTTTCCAAGGTTACCAAATCTGGGTTGATGAAGAATGGAAACATTGCGCTGTGTTGATCTTCTGAACCGCTGAAGTTTGAAAATGAATTCAAATTCAGAGAATGTTCTCCATAATGTAAGTTGCAGCAGGCGTTTGAGAAAGAGCTCTCATCTGTTAGTCCCACTCCTGTCTGCTGCATCAAATGATGCCATTCTTGGCTTGACGATGAAGAAATCTGAATAGGTTCTCCTTTCATCGTCCAATCCAAGCACCTTCAACAAGGAAACACCAAACCGGACAATCAAGAACAAGAAAAGTACCAAAATACTCTGAACAAAAATGCCCTAGTACAAGGTCCATCCGCAGTGTTTAAAGTATAATTTGGCTCCACACAACCCAACATAACCAAAACACAACAAGATTCAACATTTTGTTCAATTCAAAGCAAATTTTGAAGTCACCTCTGCTCCTTGACGGACTCAATGGGTGAAAAGAAGGTTTGAGGCATGGTGCCAAGATAGTGAGATGGAGATGTGAAGACATTTGTAGTGCTGTCTATAGAGTTGGGAATAGGTGGAGGAAGAGGAAGAGGATGAGAATGGTGATGAGTTTCAAGGCGGGTCTTCTTCTTGTTGTTAGGAGGAGGAAGTTCCACAGGCTTTCTTGAACGGGGACGGCCTCTGTGCAGGTGACGCTCACAATACTTCTGGTCAGGCGCTACATCTCTTGAGCACCTCCATTTCTTCCCATCTGTTCTCTTGCACCGCCCTGGCTCTAGATCTCCTCCGCTTGAGAACCTCAACAGATTCAAACCACTGCCCACTGCATATGCGCCCAAAAGCAAATCAACAAAGCAACAAAGACGGGAAATTTTCAGTGAAGAAACAATCAAAGGTGAAAACTTTATAATAAAATTGAAAGAACATGCAATTACATGGAGCAGCAGCTGAGAGTGAGGGGCTTCTGATGATGGGAAACAGGAGATCAGGAGGCACAGGAACAGAAGCCATCATGTACTTGTATATCATTGCTTGTCTCTCTAACTCTTTCCATTGTGCATTTGTGAAAGGAAACCCCATAGAAGCCGCCATACCTCCTGCATATCACACAACAACCAAGCTCATTGCTTTGCCATTGCGGCACAGTCCAAGTCCAACAAAACTTACTGTAAACTCTCTCTCTCTCTCTCTCTCCGCCTCTCTCTCTTTCAAGGTCATTAATAGAAGAAGATAGGCAAGTACTTTGCATTGACTAGGAATAAAAAAATAGAGAGAAAATCGATACCTGGGGATTTGAAGATGTTTTGAGTAGTTCTAGTAACAAAGTCTGCAGGTACTCCTATGTCAAAAGGCTGCAAAGGCCTCAACCCACCACGACCACTACTATCAAAAGCAACAGCAGTACCAGGAACACCACCAATTGTATTGTAAATATCAATACTACTACTGGTTCTAGGCTTGCTGTTACAAGTGGGACCTCTACCGTGACCATCACCTACATCGTGTGATGGAGATGGACGGTGGTGATTATCATAATGATGATGATGATGATCATTGTCACTCTCACCCTCTTTTGCTAATACTTTTGATGTGGCTGACTTGTTAGAAACGCTGAAGTGCTCGTCCATACTCATGATGAGATGAAATGAAATTAACCCACTTTGCCTAATTGAGAAACGACCCTTTTCCCGTCAAACAACAATCATATCAAACAGAAACTCAAAACTGGAACTAGCTTTCTAGACTGTCTTCAGAATATCTCAATTTTGTTCTTAATATTTCTCTAAGTATATGATGAGATGCTATGAAGCGTGGTTGTGTAGTTGCTGAGGGCGTGGGTGTGTGGGGAATTTATGTTTTAAGACTTATAGATAGAGAGGAAGGGGCGGGTTGGGTTGCCGCCATTCTCGGCCTTTGGCTTGCTTCCATGCTTCCAACATTCGCACACCATACGATTAGACAAAATAGTAAAAAGCGACTTTCTCTTTCTCTCTGTCTCTTTCATCATTATTGCACTATCTATCGTTTTCTGCATGTAAAACCCCTACGCGCCCCGTTAACCTCTCTCCCTACCTCTATCAAAATATTTCTGTTCCTCCATTAACATATAATTTAAATGATTTTTATTCCTCTATTAAAAAATAGTTTGACAAAATTTCAAAATACTAATATCTTTTAATGCTTTTTAAACTTCATCCGGGAAATCTTATTATTGGTAAGTCTCCTACAGGTAAGTTCTTCAATTGACTACTCATGTGATGGATCATTTTTCTCCCAAACCTTGGTCTATATAGTTGGGATACAAAGCTCTATTTTTTTTTTTTTTTACTTCTTTTGTCTTGTTATGGTTGCATTACTCCTTATCAGCTGAGAGGTGGCAATGATTAAGCTCTGCATTCAAGACTTAATTAATTATTAATTGCCACTCCATATATATAATAATATATGTAACAAGAAATCTAACAATTTTCATTTTGCTTACCCTTCTCACCCGACATTCCAAGCACAGTTTTACTACCTCCACAGAGTTTCAGCTTTTGTTATTTACTTTTACGTAGGAAATGTTAAAGTACTCTTTATTTTCAATTTTAATGACCTAATCTTGTATAAGCAAATCTTAGTTTACCCAAGTAACCTTTTTTGTTTGGTAACCACCATCATTTATTTGGGTTAAATATTGGAGGATTTACAAAAATAATCAAATTTAATAGATCTTTTGAAAAATACTATGCTTCTATTTTTTTAATGATTTTTTTAACCTAACTTTATATATTTTACTCTTCTATTTTTTTTTTAATTTTACTTAGACCATGAATAAACTTAAAAAAAAATATATTGAAAGCAGTTTAAAGTTGTATATGATGAGTTATTTTGATAGGATTTGTTAAAAAAAAAATTTATAATGGAACGTTGCATAATTCAAGTTTCAAAACTCATATGCAACATTGGGTATGTCAGCTTATAATCGCTGATGGACTGACCAATCGACCCAAAATAAGTAAATTTGTCTAGGCATCTTGGACCATCATAAATAACGAAAATATTGGTTTACCTGTTGACCTAGAACGGACTTAAATTAGTCTGTTTATTGATTTGTTATAGGTCAACTGATCAACCCATCAAAATAAGTTTTAAAATGTGTTTAGAAAGTGCAAACGTATTTTGGTTTAGTAGCGTGAACTTAATTAAAAAAAATTAAGAAATTATGGTATTCGTTATTTTTGAATAGGACACTTTAAATTTTATCACTCCTAATTCTTTTCTTTATATTTTGAGAGGCTTTGAATTAGCTTGAATTTAATATTTTTTTAGATTTCAAATAGATCATTTAAGTGGCACTAAAAAAATTATATTATTAATATATCTATCTTATAAATGATTTGAAAACATTTTATAACTATTAACTTTTAACTTTATTTAGATAAAAGCATTAAAGAAACCTCCTTAAACTAAAAATAATTAAATAAGTATTTTAAAATATATAAATAAACCAAAATTCTGTCATATAAAACATTAAAAAAAATCTAATAAAAATAAAATAAAAAGATTTTTTAATTAAAAATTGAGAAAAAGAAAACCTCAAATTTGTCGTTACATTCACCGTTACAGGAAGAGGCATAGAGAGACTGGGCCCCACAACGTTGATGCGTAAACTAACTGCCTCGAGGACTGCTCCTCCAAACCTACTCGTGGTTTTCGGCGCGTGACTGACGTAATAGTCATCTGGTCCACGAAGTAAGTTACTTTGTACGATAGTGGGAACCAGACGATGTGAAAGAGCGTGTGAGGTAGAGTGTGAAAGTCGTGGAGATTAATACGAGATGGGACAACACACATGAAGTGTGACTATGGATGACAAAGGGATTGAAATTTTTTTATTTATTAGAAAAAAAAAAAGATATTGATGGGAGTTTGAATCATTATTGGAAAAATAAAACAATCCAATTCAATTCAATCGTTTGGACTTTTATGCCCGACTAACTATTTCGTTTCAACACCACGTCATCTGTAATGCTTCATTCTAATTAAAAAGGAATGAAAAATATCGCTTATGTCCTCTGAGTTTGTAATTGTAAAAGAAGTGAAAGTAATTAAAAGGCTGGGGATGGAGTAAGAGGGATGAGAAAGTGATGGAAAGCAAGCGGCGGGCGTGACTAAGAGAGAGAGAGACAGCTGGGTGAGAATGAAACGTCTCAGTCACATTACCATTAAAGTTTAGACAAACACAAACACAAACATCCAAACTCACTCTCCTCCCCTTTCCCTTTCCTCTCTTTATTTTATTAATTAATTCATTTTTCCTCCATGCCCATCCCCTAAAATAGTTGGTTTCATTCATTAAAATAACCAAATTTAAATAAATATATAAAAAATAATTAAAAATTTAAAAATTTTGATTTACCTAATCAAGTTATTGATCCGTAAATATATTGATTTTAATCTATCGACTCGTTAACCCGTGATAAATCAATAAGTTAATCAAAGATAATGGATCACTAGTCTGTCACCAGCTAAGAGTTAACGGATCAATATCAATAAGTTATAGATCAACTGTTTGATTAGATAAATTTTAATTATTTTCTAATTTAATCTTTTAAATTTAATTATTTGACACAGTCACTTAAAATAGTTTCTACCTAAAAATCGTATTGAACCACCCATCCAACCAGAGTGTTTGGATCCACTCTAGTAAAAGATTAGGTAAAGGATTTATACATTGTATGAAATCTTTAGGAGCATGAGAGAATCTTTTCCCATGTTATGAATAATGAAATAAAAGAAGAATCTATACGACATATCACATAATTCATATTTTCAAATCAACAAAACCAATTTATCATGAGCTCAATAATTTATCTAAGCCCTAGGCCTCTACCTCACTAGAAAAAAGAAAAGGTATGGACCGATGTGTGGTTGGCGATTTCGAAGCTTACCACCGCCAAGGAAACATTGGATTTGGGCAATCGGTGCACAATCATTGATTTGTTAAGTGTCCAAGATTTTAATTTGATTTCATGAATAGATTGACACTATTATTATTATTGTTGAGGAAGCACGTGGGCTAGTTATGGCATGTTGTGCCAAATAATGAATAATATGGTCCCATTGCTTCATTTTGTGGAAATTCTTTTATTCCTCAAATTATCTTTGTTTGCCTTTGGACCACTACAACTATTCATTCCCCTTTCTTTCATTTATTTTTTTTTCAATTTACCCAACTTGATAGAGACAACTTCCTAACTCAATTTCACATTTAATTTGTTTTCCTCCTCTATACATATATTCGTTATAATATAAATATGATATCGTTATTATCACATTTAAATTCACGATAAAGCATTAATTTTAATTCTCAAGTTGTGAAGTTGTTGAGTTGATACCAAAAATAATTAGTATCTAAATTCTCTTTCACGCAACCATTGGATAATAGTAAGAATAATTAAATGATTAGAAAATATTTTTCGAAAATAAGATTATAGGGGATTAGTTTGATAGTATAATTTATGACAAGATCCGAGAGAAAAAAGTTTGCGATATTTTTACACTTACCAAAGGTGATTTAGACTCTTTGTGTTATGTATTTTTTGTTTAAAAATAAGGAATTTAGAGTTAAATAATTCATTATTACAGAACTAAAATCTAATATGACAAATGTGACATTTTATATAAAAGATTATCACAAACTTATGTTGATTAAAGTTGTAATGTGCATGAATTCCAAGACGAGATTGGGTTGGGCCACTTTGAATTAGTTCTACCAAGTGTCGATTGGGTCTCGAAGGAACTTTCAAGTGGGCTTCTCATTCAATTGATGAACTTGCCGTCCACCTACTGATTCAATATCTCTATTCCACTATTATTTATCAATTCTTTTAATTATAAATATCTCCCTTCTTCAACTATACATAAAATAATTTGTGTTTGGTAATGGATTTTATGTTTTTGTTCTCGAAGAAATTCGAAAAAGGAACTGTCAGTCTTGACCTTTAAGTAGATGATTTTGACATGTATTTGATAATGAGTTCTGAAAATAATATTTTCGTTTGAAGTACATTAAAAAATATGCGAAACAAGAAAAAAAAAAAATCTGAGAACATAAACAAACATGACCCAATTAATGGGTTAAATAGAATCACTTTGCAGCTGGAGTCATGGTTCAAATGTTTTGGGCTTCAAAAATTTGATTCATTAGAAGTTGGACCCAAGATGGGCTTGCAGATTGGATAAAACCTTTCTTCTAGTTATTTATTTCCGTATTAATATAAAATAACCAAATTTAGATATTAAATCAAAAAATAAATAAAAATTTTAAAATTTTTATTTATTTAATCAAATCGTTGACTTTTCGGTCCAATTTTTTTTTTATTTTTCAATACATCTGCTTAAATTTGTTTATTTCGTAAATTCTCCTAATTTAGCAACATCCACAAAAATCAAATCACTCTCTAAAAAGCTTTATGGAATTGCTGTTGAAGAAAGAATCAAATAAATTAAATTTTGTTGTGATAGGCAGCGTACCATCATCTTGACACCTGAGCTCTTAAGACACCTTTAATATTGACACATGTTAATGTGTTGGCTAAATTCTATTAGCTCCTAGGACCACCTTAATTCTATAAATTGATGGCCCTGAAATGTAATCTGGTAAGAAGTATAGCTCAGTTGTTATCCTCTATATAGTGAATTTTAATTTTTTTTTAATAGTTCAATAACCGAATTTAAAGTATTTTTTTTTTATAAAATGATTTTAAAGTTACCTACTGAGAACACAAATGAATTTTTCCTCTTATTCTTTCTTAATCTCATTATATAAAAACAATAAATAAATAAGAAGGTGAACTAGGCATGGCAACCTTCTAGTCCTCTTCAAACTCTAATTTTGGGCAAGAAAGCATAATATATGTCTACAAGCAGACCAAAGTAAAAATTTGAATAATTACTTAAAAATATAGAAGGTAAAAGCACCAAAATAACTTAATTCTAGTTCCATGACCAACAAGTTAAAATATTATTTTAATAATTTTATTAAATGAAAGTAGACACATGTTAAGATTTCATTATGCATTCATATTTTTTTCAATCATTAATTTATCTTAAATATTTCTTTTTATAAAATTTATTGAATATAATAAACTGATTAATTTAACATAATTTTTAAATTTGATTAATGATTTTAATGATTAAAATTTATAAATTTTATAGATCTTAACATGTATCTTTAAGGTAAACATTAGGATTATCAATTGAATAATAAAAACAAAATAAAATATTTAATATAATAACACTGACATAAGTATGATACTACATAAAAATATTAATCATATAGATAAATTTTATTGGGTAGGAAATACAAATAAGTCTTATTTATTTGATCAGTATAGCATATATATTTCAGGTTTGAGCACTATACATTAAGAACTTCTAGACATGATTGACCCTTGAAGACTTGGGAGAACACCATGATTTTGCTTTTAATTACACTCAATGCTCAAGCATATAATCTTCCCAACCTTGCTCCATCATGGAACCTTTTCTTGGAATCAAAGATTTTGCAATTTTTTAATTATTGAAAGTTGCAGAAAACGACCAAGCTAACATGTTGCAATTTGTTACTTTACATGTGTTTCTAACATGAAGCACTTTAACTCTTCAAAGAGTTTATCTTAAAAGTAGTTTTGAAAACCATCAATTAGCAGCACTTCATTTGTTTGTTGCCATCGTTCCAGTTTCCAAAATTCATTAACAAATAGAATGTAAAAGGAAGGTTATCTACCTAAAACATTCAAAGAAACCTAGCTAGCAATGTTCTTGTTGTTGCCATATTATGTTTTCTTCTCTGTTATTCATGTCCTAGCTTCATCAGCTATTTACCTTCTCAGCTTCCTTCACAGCCTACCAAGAGAGTCACAGCATCTATTGTTATGGAACCAATCCATTTCATCACCTTCATCTCCTTGCCAATGGCCAGGTGTTTCTTGCTACAACAACAGTTTTCATGTCAAGGCCTTGAACCTCTCAGGGTTTGGACTCTCTGGTGTGTTAAGCAACTCTATATCTTATATCTGTCACAACAGGTATATGCTGTCTCTTGATCTCAGTGGCAACAATTTCTCTGGTAAGATACCTCAAGAGCTTGGTGATTGTGGCCAAATCAATACTATTCTTCTCAATGATAATGGCTTGCAAGGGTCAATCCCTCCTGAACTTTTCAAATCAAATCAACTTTTGCGCCTCGACTTGGGATATAATCTCCTCTCAGGTGATATTCCTCCTGAGGTAAGTCTCTGCCATAAGCTTGAATACATTGGAATGTATAATAACTATTTAGGTGGTGAGGTTCCAAGTGAAATATTTTCTCTGAAAAAGTTAAAGTTTTTATATTTGAACACAAATAACTTCACTGGTTCATTACCAGAAATCTCAACTTCATGTGCAATGTCCCATCTTTGGATTCATGAGAATGCATTTTCTGGATCGTTGCCTCTTACCCTGCGCAATTGCCACAATCTTACTATGTTAATAGCATCGTATAATAGCTTTGGAGGTGTTATTCCCCCAGGGATATTCAAGGGTCTATCAGAGCTTGAAGTTCTATATCTTGACGAAAACAGTCTTGAAGGGCCAATTCCTGAAACTTTGTGGGGTCTTGGAAACTTGCAAGTGCTTGTTCTTTCAGGGAACAAGCTCAATGGAACCATATCTGAGAAAATTGCTAACTGCAATCAGTTAACTGTTGTTGCTCTCTCAGGTAATAATTTAGTGGGTCAAATTCCTAAATCAGTAGGAAATCTAACTCGTTTAAACAGTTTGTTTCTCTTTGATAACATGCTTGATGGCTCATTACCTCTCGAGCTTGGAAACTGCAGTTCACTTGTGGAGCTTAGGCTTCAGAATAACTTCATAGGCAGAACAATCCCTCCCGATGTTTGCAACCTTGAGAACCTTGAGGTTCTTTTCCTGTTCAGCAATCATATTGAAGGCTATATTCCACATGAGATTGGTCTAATGAGCAACCTTGTGGAGTTGGCTTTGTATAACAACAGTTTGAATGGTAGAATTCCATTGGAAATCACCCATTTGAGGAAACTTAAATTTCTATCCTTAGCTCAAAATAATCTCATTGGAGAGTGATAAGGACCGATTATTCCAGCACTATACTAGAAGGAAGAAGAAGGGTGCCAATGAGGAGTCTGTTAGGAAAACTGTTATAACAACTGCGGGAAATTAGGGAGTTGGTTAAAATAGGAAGTTGGTTAGGACAGTCTAGAAGAGAGGAGAAAGAGAAGAATAGGGGTAAGAGTATTGTTTAAATAGACAAGAGGAGACTGCGTAGATGGGGAAGAAGAAGTTTAGAATCAATTATGTATGGAGGTTAGTAGCCCTCGAAGTCTACTATTTTATTCAATAAACTGTTTTATGCATCATCAGAATTTACTATTNTTTGTTTCTTTAAGCTTTGTCGATTGAGCTAGGACTGTCTAGACTTGCAGTTTGGTTAGCTGAAACCAGGTTCTTAACAAATTGGTATCAGAGCCGACGCTCCTCGGCATAATGGTTGCAACAAAAATGGAGTCCAGAGTTGAAAACGTAGAAAAGGAGATGTTGAAGATAATTGGAGACATGGGCGCCATGGATATAAAGATGGACTCACTAGATCAGAAGGTTGTGAAGCTGACACACGACATGGGGTCAATTTTTGAGTGCCTTAGGGAAATCCAGAAATCAGTAGGGAAGAAAACAGATGAGCAACAATCCAACAAAGATAATCGGGAAGAAATTTCGGGCAATACGAATAACCGTACCTCATCGTCCTATGGGTCAGGCCAAAGCAGGCCCGAGTNGGCTTCATCGCAAACTGGAATTACCGGTATTCAGCGAAGAGGACCCATACGAGTGGTTATTCAGGGTGGAAAGGTACTTTGATCTGAATGGGATAGCAGAGATGAACCGATTAACAGCGGTGGCGGTATGCTTAGAGGGAAAGGCTTTGAGCTGGTACCAGTGGCGGGAAAACTGGTCACCCTTGACCAGCTGGCCTGAATTCAAGACGGCANATGGTACGCCGATTCGGAAGCAAACAGAAGGGAAACCCATTGGAAACTTTGATGAATCTACAACAAACAGGATCCATCGAGGAATATCAGCAGAGCTTTGAAGCCATATCTTCGTTGATGAAGAACGTCGATCGAGAGGTGGTCACGACGGCGTTTCTGAATGGATTGAAGCCAGAAATTAGAGTTGAGCTGAAATTGGCAGAAAATCATTCACTGTTACACTTGGTCGAGCTGGCTCAATTAATTGAAGACCGAAATTGGGCCTTAANGTGAGTATACAGTGAAGCCCATTCGCCAAGGACGCCTTGGGGAAACAATTCAACGACCCAATCCAGCTTATCAAAGGGGAAATGAATTCGGGAAAACATCTTGGAACCCTAATAGACGATTAAGCGACGAACAGCGAACCAGTTCGACACCACCTGCGTCGACGTCGCATATGGTTCCGTTTCAGAAAAAGCCGACGGATGGTTGGACACCGACTCGCAATCCCGATCAACACTCCTCACCACGACGGGAGCTGGCCTTTCCGATTAGACGAATGTCGACTGAAGAACTGATGAGAAAAAAAGAGAAGGGGTTATGCTTCCGGTGTGATGGNGAAATACGGCCCAGGCCACCGCTGTGAGGGGAAACAATTTCATGTTCTCCTGGTAGACGAAGGGCAATCGGAGGATTTATAAGCTGAAGAAGAGGCTTGGCTGACCCAGGCGCTATGTTCCGTACCAAATTCAGACGAGTCCGAACCTCAGTTTGATTATTCTGTCGAGTTATCGTTAAATTCTTTAATGGGACTCAGGGGACCTCAGACTTTGAGGCTTAAGGGAATGATT
>JANLJB010001885.1:0-11384 GCA_026212285.1 Bursera cuneata | reverse complement strand
TATCTGAGATATGTGGTAGAGATTATGAGAAGAAGACTTTAGTAAACAAGTTGTTGTCTGAGAGTAGTGATTCACAAAAGGGCCCCCATGTCATCTCAATTGTAGGCATGGGCGGGATTGGGAAAACAACCCTTGCTCAACTTGCCTACAAGGATGATGAGATTACAAGAAACTTCCACAAAAAAATGTGGATTTGTGTCTCAGATCCTTTTGATAAGCTCAACATCGCCAAAGCAATTCTTGAGTCTTTTAAAAAAGGGACTGCAAATTTAACTACTCTAGAATCTCTTTTAGAAGAAGTTAGAAAATCTATTGAGGGAAACAAATTCTTTCTTGTCTTAGATGATGTTTGGACGGAGGATTACACTGCATGGGAACCATTATGTACATGTTTAAAAGATGGTCTCCCAGGAAGTAAAATTTTGGTTACCACACGTAAGGAAATAGTTGCTCGTACAATAAATCCATATGCGTCTGACATCTTACGTATTAAGGAATTGTCCGAAGATGCATGTTGGTCAGTCTTTGAAAAGTTAGCCTTTTCTTACAGGACTCTCGAAGAACGTGAACAATTAGAAGAAATTGGTAGAAAAATTGTAGGTAAGTGTAAGGGCTTGCCTCTTGCTGCAAAGACTATGGGTAGTCTCTTACGCCATAAAGAAACTAGAGAAAAGTGGCAATTGATCTTAGATAGTGAATTGTGGAAATTAGAATCATTTGAAAGAGGTATTTTTCCTCCTCTTTTGCTGAGTTATAATGATTTACCTCCTATGGTAAAATCATGTTTTCTATATTGTGCCATTTTTCCTAAAGATTGGAAAATAAATAAAAATGAATTAATTTATTTATGGATGGCTCAAGGTTATTTGTCGACAAATGAAAATAAAAGTGAAGAGATGGAGGTAATTGGTGAAGAATATTTTAACATCTTAGCAACCCGATCTTTCTTTCAAGAGTTTGAAAAAACATCTAAGGGTTATAATATGACATGTAAAATGCATGATATTGTGCATGATGTTGCACTATTTCTTTCTCGAAAAGAATGTCTTGTGGTTGAAGACAATGATTATGAAAATTTAAGTACAAAATTTTCTTTGGATAAAACTCGTCATCTAATGGTTAGATCATCTATGGAGAATAAATCTCAAATCTTTATATCTAAGTTCAAAAAGATGCATAGCCTCCTAATCTATGATACATATAAGAAGCGTGATCAATTCCTTCCAAAAATTGAGAAATTAACTCATTTAAGGACATTACGTGTTGGCTCTTTATTCCTTAAAGAGATTCCAAGAGAAATTACAAAATTGGCATATTTGAAATTTCTTCATTTAAGTGGAAGTAAGGTAGAAAAATTACCTGACACCTTATGTGAGTTATACAATTTACAAGTTTTAAGTGTTGATTTAATGAAGTTGAGGAGTTTACCTCAAAGAATGGAAAAATTAATCAAACTAAGGTATCTAATACTGGATGGTTCTTTCGGGCTAAGGTATATGCCGAAGGGAATTGAGAGGTTAACTTGTCTTCGAAAACTATCATCGTTTATTGTTAATGGTAGCGATGATAATAATAACGACGTATGTAGCCTCGAAGGATTAAAAAATTTGAATCATCTTAGAGGATCTCTTGAAATACGAGGGTTGAGATATGTAAAAGATGAGAGTGAAATTAAGGGGGCCGAATTTTGGAATAAAAAGAATCTGCTTAGCTTGAGTTTACGGTTTAAGGGGATGGCCGAAATCTGGGGGGAAACGAGGGTTGGGCACGATGACAATGAAATACTCCTTGAAGCCTTTCGTCCACCTCCTCCAAATTTAGAGGATTTAACGATATCATCGTACGAAGGCAACAAAAATATATTTGTATCCCCCAATTGGATGTCGTCACTAACCACATTGAAGAAATTAGTTCTTCATTCTTGTAAGAATTGGGAGTGTTTGCCTCCTTTAGGACAATGGCCATACCTTGAATCACTCGAGATAGGCGGGATGCAGAGCATAAAAAGAGTGAGTAATGAATTCTTGGGTGTAGAAAGTGGTGGTGGGTCATCATCATCATCGTCTTCTTCAAAAATTATTGTATTTCCCAAATTGAAATCTCTTCGATTCGATCATTTGGAAAACTGGGTAAAATGGGATTATGGAATTGCAAGGAAGGATGAAGAAGATATTACAATCATGCCACATCTTCGATCCTTAAAATTTCCACGGTGCACCAATTTAACAGAAGTGCCAGAAGAGCTTTTCCAGAGGACGACGTTAGAGGAATTGGAATTCGAAAACATTATGTTAATATGTAACCAAATTCTAAAGAAACAACATGAAGAATGGAGGAAGAGAAAACAGGGCCAGAGGGAGTCCACATCC
Source organism: Bursera cuneata (assembly GCA_026212285.1). Classification (NCBI taxonomy): domain Eukaryota; kingdom Viridiplantae; phylum Streptophyta; class Magnoliopsida; order Sapindales; family Burseraceae; genus Bursera; species Bursera cuneata. The sequence goes on along the minus strand of JANLJB010001885.1, from coordinate 9,015 downwards.
AGTTAATTGATTTTTGGAAAGAGAAGACTGGCACGGATCTACAGGTAACTTTGCTTATCCTTCTTTCTACTATTTGCTATCTAGGACATAAAGAGAAGCTTTTTTCAGATTCTCTCTCACTGTTACTTTGATAGGATTATGAACTAGGTAACTGAGTATAAGCATATTTTTATAGAAACTTCTTGACTGTGTGATCTCTACCATCTTAAATGTCATGGTTTCATGTTACAGGGCTAGAACCATTTAATACTGGAGGCACATGAACCTTTACCACCATATGTTTTCATGGTTTTTGGGCATACAAGGGAGAAATAGCAGAATTTGACAACCCGGAGAAGATGGAAGAATTGATATTTTGATCTAAAACTGGTAAAATGTTTATATTCTAACACGTTTGATATTTAGCACTTTAGACTTCTTGCTGCTCAGCTTTTCTTTATTATGATATGTTTGATCAAAATATCATAATATGAAATCCTTTGTTGGTTTCTTCTACCTTTGTTTTGAAATTTATGCAGTTTGGAGTAAAACTCCATCATCTGTGCAGGACATGCTGTCATAATATTTAGTCAGCATACTAAAGTTTCTTTCATTGAGATCTGAGAAGAGCTTAAAGTTTCAAGTACAACCCGAAGGAAAATGCTGCTGCATAGAGAAGACTCAGGCAACCAGCTGCTACTCATGTATATAAGTTCTGCTCTTTCACAGAACCATGTTACCAATTTTGCATTCTATCAATGAATTCTTTCTAGCTTATTAATCACGCTTTCCTTGCTTTTGCAGATTAACACACTCTGAAGGGACTTTTTTTGGGTTTTTAAATATCATGGGAAGAGGTACTGGATCCCAGAGGCTTGTGAATATCTTCTCCTGTGGCCAGTGTTTCTTTCATTGAGATCTGAGAAGAGCTTAAAAGAGAAGTTGTGACCAAGAGGAGAAGATGATGTTGCTCTACTTTCAAATGCCGAAGGCAATACCAACTTCAGCCAGTTCCTCCATCGAATCAAATGACTGTTAGTACCGTAGTCTTTAACTTTGGCGCTAGAGATATGAGGTGAGAATATAACCTTCATGCCATAGGCAATAATAATGTGATATGGTGGGATATGAAATCTTTTGTTGTTTTCGGCTGCCTTTATTCTGAAAATTATGCAGTTTGGACTAAAACTCCATGATCTTTACAGGAAATGCAAATGCCAAGGGAGTGGGAGCGCATGCAGAGTATTATCTGATTTGAACAAGTCCCATATATTGTTATCAGGGGGCTGGTGTGAGTGCTTTCAGTTAATTTAATTTCAAAAAAGTAAGGCAAGCTTAATATTTGAAGAATGAAATGGAGGGAAATGTATTGAATAACAGCCTGAGGGGAAAACTTTCCACTTTAAAAATTGTCTTTGCTTTTAAGGGCGTCTAGTTTGTTGTTGAAGTGGCATAAGCAATTTTCTGACAATAAGCGCTTCTACAAATCTGAGCAAAAAATATAATAATGATGGTAATAATAATTTGCATTACCTTTTACAACAAGAAAATTAAGAATTATCTTAACAAGAAATCATTTTAGTAATTCCGTATCTGATAGTAAATGGCGCTTACATAGTGATTATGCCCACTTAGGCAATAACTGCATTATGGTAGTTATAAAATTGATCCTTCCAAAAGGCTATTCAATATGAACAGTTAAAATTCCAAGTTTCTTGATTTGGCTATGTTAGTAAAGGATCTCAAAGTGCGAAATGTTCTTTCTTTGACATGGAAATGATAAAAAACCAGAATCTTTATCTTTGCAGGTTTAATGGACAAAATGTTCAAAATCTTTCAGACTGAGCGGAAGAATTCTTTATATGAATATGGAAGACCAGTTGACTCTTATAGATATGGTGTATGATTGATTCTATTATTTTCTTTCCTTTCAGAGATGGCATGTGAATAAAATATCTTAGATGTCACCAATTCACTGTGTCCTGCTTGTAGATTGGTAAGCCGCCCATACATTTTACGTATGCCAGGTGTGCAAAGCGGGGAAGTTAGTTAGTTAAGAGGACGTACTGTGTGAATGGACAGTTCGGGAGTTTTTCAAATTCTGTTAGAATATGGGAAGGGAATAAAGAGAAGAGGGGAGTGAGAAATTGGAGCTAGTCTCCTGGGAGAGAATTAACCCTCTTCAATGCTTGACATTCCTTTGTATTCTTCTGTTTTTCATTAGTGCTATTAGATATTTCTTTGCAACAGAACCTTAGATTCTATTCGATACTTTGACAGGTGATGAATGCCTATCATGAGCATTTTTCATAATCACTGAATTAATCCAGCTAGCTAAAACTGATTTTTATGGGATATCTCATATTCTCATTATTTGGAATTCAGAATTTTGAAATAATATTTAGGTATTGTCAGGTTTAAATATTGCAATGAGAGTTATGCGTTGAATTCCAGAGGCATGTAAACTCATTTTTGTGCATGCGGTCAACGTTTTGTTGCATAAAGAACAGGCCGAAAAAGACAAGGTATGAACCCAAGCCAAAGCCGGTGGGAACTCAATTTTGGGTGGCACCACTAGATTACTTGACAGGTAGTGTCCTATTCTATGATAATGCTGTTAGTCACCTAAATTTGTCTTTTCGTATTGTGGTAGAAGCATTTTCATAAGAATAAGCGTCTCTAATAGAAGTCTTGACAAAGTAAAATTATATTTTATATTACTATTGTCAATGATTGAGTTTGTACTGTCTGTATAGATAGACTGTCCCTTTTTCCAGATATCCTTTTTGCAGATTTTGTCAGTAAAGAGGCACTGTCAATTTATCAAAAACCTGTTAAATTGGTAAGATTAGAGCTAATAGACGGAAGTGTCTTGTATGGTTGAAGAATCAATGTCAAATGATGGTGTATGACGTCAAACTAGGCAAGTGGCTGGGAGTATCTTATTTCATTTCAGTCATTATAAGGTTTATATACATTGAGTTTTCAATCTATGACAAACAATTTTTTTTTTTTCTTTTTTATTTGTGTGTAAAGATTCCTCAAGCTATTTATAAACCAGACATCAAATTCTGGGGGAAAACCAAATTTGCAGAGGAAGCAAACTGTCGCCTAGATACACAAGGTTAATTAAAGGTATTTTCAGTAATTGATGCCATGGGCTATGCTGGATCTTGAATACGTTCATGAATATGTCTGATTTCATATTTGGTAATTGGCAGGTTCACATATCACTTTGGGAGGTATCTGATCATGCATAGTGAAAATGGTATCATATGGGCACATTTTGCAAATTTCTTATCTCCCTGGCTGGTGTCCGTTACATGAAGAACCAAAACAAAGAGGATGTGCGATCAAGAGAACACAAGATGATTTTTCTCTGTTTTTGGTACCTTTCAGATACCAAATCCTGGACAAAACCAACAGAAAGGCCTACCAGCTGACACTAAGGTAACATTTCTGGATCACTTAGTGTCCCAAATATTTGAGCTTGTTAGTGATGCTCCATATCTTTTCTCCAGTTTATTTATTCTTTCTTACTATGATTTTGAAAAAATAATAAATAGATGGCCTTATGCTTATACGTTCTCTCTTGCCCTACTTATCAATGCTAGCATGCCTTTTTGTGAGCTAAACAAGTTTAATGTGGCAAGAATAGCAAGGCCGCAGGAGCCTTGGTGGAGAATGGCTCATGCTGTTGCAAGAAGCCGGGTGATGAAAGTGGCAGAATGCAAACTCTGACAGTAAGACTCAGACACCGTTCATCTTTCTGCTCCCCTGGAGATGCCTGCTGAAGCCGGAACTTATAATTCCCCGTATCTGAATCTATAGAAGGTGAAAATTTTGACAAGGAAATGGATAACTGGGTTTATGTCTTTCTGTCTTCATGAATTTCAGTCATTCACAAGAAGACAAGTTGCTTTTCTGCCAGTCCGATATGGTGTTTACTACTATTGTAAGTAGATTACATGTCATCTTTCAGTCATGTAGACAAACGATATATCATTTTGTAATATGAAAATTCCAGTTGGAGAAAAAATTGGAATAGGCATCTCTCTCATTTCTATTTCAAACGCACTGTGGATTTAAAAAGGTTCAGAAGGATGGTCTTTTAATGCATGTGCTATTTGTATTTTAAGTAATTAAAGTTAATAAAAACCTCGTTATTCCCTGTTTAAGAGGAGGAAATGAACATTCAAATTAACATATTTACTTTAATTTTTAACTAAATTAAATTGATTTTTTAATTTCACTTTTAGCTCATTTGGTATATTAATATCATTATATTGACTTTAATTTTTAACTAATAAATTCATCTCACAATTTTACCTTTACTATTTTTTTAAAATTTTCATTAGCTTAAAAATCTCTTTACTAAATTCAAATTATTTTTCTAATTTCCCTTCGCTCATTTGATACATTAATATTATTATATTATATCCTGTATCAATTTTCTTTTCATTGTTTAAGCTCAAAATTAATCAAATTTAAGAAAATTTCTAGTTTCTCTTTTAGCTTATTTGATATATTGATATCATTATATATGGTATGAAAGTTGATGAGGCTGAGATATGTGGTAGGAAAATTGAAAGGGTACTTTATTAAGCTTTTTATTATGCGAGAGTTGTATGAGGCATCGAGGTCTTCATGTCATCTCAATTGTAGGCGTGGGAGGAATGGGAAAGACGACCCTTGCTCAACTAGCCTGCAATAATAACGCGCTCACAAGTTATTTTTAAGCAAGAGTATGGGTTTATATATATGGGATCCCTTTGATGAGTTTATAATTGTCAAAACGATTGCCAAGGCTCCGAAGCCTAATTTTTTACTCTAATTTAGAAGAATCATAATATTTTATGCAATGTATTAGAAAATCTATAATGGCTAAGAAATTTCTTCTCGTTTTAGATGATGTTTTAGATGATGTGTGGACAAACGACAATAACAAATAGGAATCATTTTATCATTGTTTAAAGAATAGTGTCTATGGAAGAAATAAGATTTTAATTATCGCATGTAATGAAGCTGTGGCACGTATGATAGAATTAATCTTGATTATGACCATTCATGAGTTGTCTAAATATTATTGTTTAGGTGAGTAGCATTTTTTAGTAGGTATTTGATGAGGTGAAAAATTAGAAGAAAATTGATTAAAAAGAAATGGTTGAAAAGTGTAAAGGGCAGCCTCTTGCTATAAAAATTATTGATAATCTCTTACGCTATAAGAACTAGAGAGGGCAACAATTGATCTTAGATTATGAAATGTGAAAATTAGAAGCGTTTGAAAAGAGGGTGATAAGAACAGCTTAGACCGTTGATTACAGTTCAACCAATCTTCACCTTTTTTGCAATTACTGTATGTTGATGATAATGTCATATTATGTGTAAGCAAACTGTAAATGAGCAAAATTTAAATAAAAGTTTCAGCATTCATAAGTAATGGGACAATTATTTTTGTTCCTATTTAAACTTTGTATAAAAGAGGAGAGAGGGATAAGGAATTAGCCTAATTATTGAATCACCAAATAACTGAATTTCTATGGTGAAGACACCAATTCCTAGAAATTGCATCACAGTATGCCTTTACTATGAAACTAAAATATTGTCATTTTTAAAATGTGCAGTTTGGACTTTGAGACTCTGCTCTGCGTGGAAAACGCAATTATGAAGTTGAGTGAGATCATGGGAGGATTTACAGCCTGATATCCAATATAATGATACCTTCATGATATTGACAAAACAAAATGTGTTTGACTGAACTATCTATTAGACTTGTACACACTGTCCGCCTCACATAAATACTAAATCAAAAAAAGAAAAAAGAAAAAAGATTTTTGAATAAAAAACCAAACAGTCCCTTGTTAGCGTTCCTTATGCGTTATCAGTTGAATTGTATGCTGCATCTGCAGAAGATGTGTCGATATCATTCAGACCTAACTCCTCGTTCTGCTCCCATGACCTTTCATATTCCTCATCTGAAAACACCAATTCAATCACATTATACATTCAACTGCTATTCCTACACAAGTTTAACCATCCCTAAATAAGCCCCTCCTTATCTGCCTACATTGTTTGAAATCAGCAATTAATTACTGAAATTGCACCTAACATGAACCCTCATGCTTTATCTTTATTTTTTTTTAACTTACAAAAATAAACCAAATCCACTTGCCCTAAACTATAGATGCGTGAGATTCGATATCAAGACTCATAAAATCTCAAGAATAAAAAAATCTTTTTGGAAAGAAAATAGAAATCCTGGGTTCTCATTTGTAAATTAGTACTATAACAAATGAACTTTCTTTTACTACACAAATTATGAAGCTTGTGAAAGTAGATTTATATTCTTTAAAGAATTACTAATCCATCTACAAAGAGCATTTATTAATGTTACAGGTCAACTAAACCATTAACACTGTACTAATCTAATAACTAATGAATTATTTGGCAGTTTTTGTTAAGAATAAAATCCTTTTGATCACACCCCTATAAAACTATCCATAAAATGACCAGTAAAATTATAGTTGTGTTATATAATTTTCCTTTACAATCATGACACTGTACAAGAGGCAATTTCTTATTAAAAAGTGTGATCGTATGATGATTCAAATCCTGAATGAACAAGTGAATAAGAGATTCTATAAGAATAATTTTCCCTGTACCAAGCAAAATCAAAGGGTTGGTTTAACAGAGTAAATGAATAAAAGAAAAACAACAGTTAAATAAAAGTTCAACTTGTTAAAGCCATAAGGAAGAAAAACTTACAAGTTAACTGGTGATCATCTTTTATATCATCAGTCACCGGTGCAGCAAAAGAATTTGCTAATGCATCGTCGATGATTAAAGTCCACGAATCTTCCAAACTCAGAAGCTACAAGATATTTAATTACTAAAATTATTGGAGGAAGTTTAAATGAAATAATGTCACCACAATCTTTAAATTCTCTTCAAGAACATGGTTTCTGAAAGGTTTAAATTCTCAGGAAAAAAAAGGCATGATAATTAGCAATTTAACGGCAGTTTTGCAAATAGAAAAAGAAAATGGCAACCTACCAACCCTTGAAGGACTATACCACCTTCAGTACAGATGTTTTATGGTAAATGAGCATAAGCAATCCTATTTCTGTGGATATGTTGAAAACTATCATTTTATCATAGTTTGTATCAAATTTAGGCTCAAAACCACTTTCTCTTAATTTCATTCTTCATCATCAACTTATTATTCTATTCAACTGGAAATCATATGCTGCAGTAATCCAGCAAAAAAATCCAATCGAAAACCACCCCAGACAATGCTAGTGCCTGCTCTTGTTGTGCTTGACAATTTCCAATCAAGCAGCATCCTGCACAATGCTAATGCATGCTCTCAATTGTGCTTGACCAGGAATCGAGCGCACGATGGTGCTTGATTACACCCCAAAATAACATAATATAATATAACAACATTCTAGAGTTGCAGCTGAAGTGTCATTGACATATAAAAATAAAAAATAAAAAGAAAGAATTTAAAAGTGTATAAGAACGTGTTGATTTTGCTATGACATAGAACTATTTGATAAGCGGGTATCTTTTCTGGTCAAGTGGCTTTGTCTATCTTGGTACAAACTATTAGAAAGTGACCTTATTCATTTAAAAGTTCTCACAAAAGACACTAATTATGCTCATTTCCCATCTTTATACTTTGTTTCTTGAGAAGTTACAAGCTTTTTAAGTATTGTTTGTTCAAGGTAAAACAAAGGATAAAAAAAAGAAACCTCCAGCAACATTTCTCAATTATCAATCATTTTATTTTGTTGAAGATAAATCATAAATTAGAAAAATAGATTTCAGAATGACCATAAAATGAAAATTAACATATAGGATAGTTTCTGAGATTTTATTGCCCAATAACAATTCACCAATGCATTTCAAACTAGATATGCTAGTTCAGATATACTAGTTCAACCTTGCTTCATGGAAGTTTTGATCATCAAAGATACCTTGTTCAACCTTGCTTTGAAGTCTTGCCACTTGGTTTTTTTGTTTTCATCAAGACTGTCTCCAAAAGTGAATCCATGCACTCTCTCAAGACCTGCACATGCACATCAAGTAATGTTTAGATATCAATCTCGAGAAATGCATAATAAAGGAGACAAAGGTGTAAATAAAATACTCACTTTCACTAATTTTTGAAATCAAACCTTCAACAGTTGTAACAATTCCACCCAGAGTGCCACTAGCCAGCTCCAAATCTAGCTCTGGAACTTTAACACTAGCACTATCTGACTGATACATCTCAAAAGCCATTTTGTTATTTAAAAGCTAAAGAAGGAGGAGCCAATAATAATATTCTCTCCATTTCATGTAAATTCTACACATATTAAACTAAGCTAATGGCAGAAACACCAAAACAGAAACAATAAACCTATTATTAATAAGTCTTCCAATTCTTAAACCGCTTCAACAGAAAATAATTAGAATGGATCAGAACATCATAATAAGATAACTACAGTAGCAATCTTGCTGTGAATTGAGATATTTCCCTTTGCCTCTTCGGGCATGAGTATTTCTAAAAGGAAGCTGCATCTATATCAGAATCAGCTAGCTTTATACTAGCGTTATGTTTCACAATCATTACCAGTTATACATAAAGGTAGCAAAAAGAGAGAGAGTGTATGCACTGATTACAACCAAAAACATGGCTCTCAATAAAACAAGTCATAAGGAAAAACAATGCTAACCATGTAAGTAAACAATGTTAAAAAGAAATCCACATAACTATACCTTTATTACGTCACGGCTTAAGTCATTAATGTTCTTTACAAACAAACAGATTCTTTTTCCTTTTTCAGGAATTCTCCCACCAGGCTTTAACTGCACATGAATTCTTAATCAAAATCATGTCTGAAAAGCATAAAGTACAAAAAAGTTACTACAAACCTCAGAATTGCGATAACCACAAGCATCACACGTTGATGCCATGACAATAACTTCTTGGAAGTATGGAATTCCTATATATTGTTAAGGTCAAACATTCATGTATAAACAGAAAAATCA
>JANLJB010001884.1:0-15700 GCA_026212285.1 Bursera cuneata | reverse complement strand
CAAGTCACTTTCTCTAGCAAAGAATTATCAATTCCAAGGGGTTAGGGTACCAAGCCATTAGAAGGTTGAATCCAAGAGGAAGATTGGCCAAAAGCTTGAAGAAAGTGGTGGATTTGTGGCCAAATTTTCGGAAATCCATAGCTTGGAGCTTTGTGAGTATTTCCACCATTAATCAATCTAATTAAGCACTAATTGCATGATCTTGGCTTAGGAATCCAACAATACCACGCAAAGGAAGTTTTTGACTAAGTAAGTCTTCAACCCGAATCAAATAACCATTTTTCCAAGTATTGTCTTGTTTAAATTTCAGGTCTATAGCCACCTCTTGTAGCATTGTATCAATATGCAATCCTCCTCTAAAGTCCAAACTCTTTTGTTTCTACCTCTACCTCGAGTAGCTTGACTATTTTGAAGAGATCCATTCAAAAATACATTAAAGGATATAACAAGATTTATAAATATAATACAAATAATAGCATTAAAAATGTCAAAAATAATAAGAGATATTATTTCAATATATAAATCAACCTAAATTGCTAAAAATTAAAAAAGGAATACAAGAAAAAAAAACAACAAATTACATATCAAATGAAGATAAAGAAATAAGAATTATAAAAAATACAACTCAAAATCTAGTGCATTTTAAATTTTTAAGTTATAAAGTCTCAGTACTGTCTAATTGTTGTGCACTCTTCAAATGTTAAACATTTGTTGGGCAAATGTGTTTCTAAAATTTGTCCAATGCTTAGATGTTTGAACTGTGGTGATAAACTCCACTTCATCGTCACAATCCATATTCTCATCTTTTCCATCTTCTTCTTCACAATATTCTTCCATATCTGTCGGCATATATTTTCTTATTAAATTATGTAGAAGATAGCATGCTATAAAAATACGTCCTTGAGTCGTTATTGAAAAAAATGAACGACTCCTAAGTATTGACCGACGTCCTTTAAGTAAGCCAAAACATCTTTTAACTACATTTCTAGTTTTGGAATGTTTCATATTGAAATAGTAGCAGTTTGTGGTTGTCTATCACCTCTCCACTCATTAAGGTGATAATGTTGCTCCTTATATGGAGTAAGAAATCCTTCGCCATTAGTATAGCCAGCATCAACCAAGTAATAACAACCTTCATATATGAAAGAATTTAACAAATTATTTTTCTTCCCATACTATACAATGCAATTATTTACTTAATTATTTAAAAATTAATATTATGAATTACCATTACCTTGAGGAATTTTTAAACCACTAGGTTTAGAAATAGCATCTCGAAGGACACGACCATCATGAGCTGATCATTCCCATCCAGGTAACATGTATATGAATTGCATATTAGGTGAGCAAACACCCAAAACATTCATTGGAATTTTACCTTTTTCTAATGTCTCTAAGCATCTCATAAAGTATATTAAATGTGTGTCAATTCATACGAAGTTCATTCTTGCATATAATATCACTCTCTCTTATTGGCATATCTAAATTTGCTATTCTTAATCTCTTCTCGTTATTCTTCTTTTCTCTCAACTAACGCCCTTCAAAAATATTTGAACCCATCAAATACCATGTTATATACATAATAAAAACTATGTTAACAAAAATAGGAGTTAATTATTTATTCACATAAATGTCATATACTCATTCATCCAATAATTTTTTTTTAAAAAAAAAAGACAATATAAACAAAACACTTTAAAAAACAAACAATCAAAATCTTTATAATTAACCTAATATATAAATATAAAATGACACTTCTATGCATAGAGAGTCAATATATTTTATAATTCTCTCAAGTTGGATATTAATTAATCATCAATTTGATATTTAAACTTGTAACGTCTATAAAGCAGAAAACAATTGATTATCTGAAGTTAATAAAACGAACTAATAGATGAAACAAGAAAAAAAAAAAAATAGAAACTGGGATAGAAAACGTTGAAGAGTGCTTTGATGAGAGAGACGATGCAGAGGGAGATAACGATGATGAACCAAGTTTCCATGTTGAAAATATGGAAGTGACGAAGTAGTGGGGGATGGCAGGGGCATCTATAATAGGACATATACTAGGCATTTTTTTTTGTAAATGTTACTAACTCCACATGCAAATGTATGAGTTGTAGTAGCTTGGCAATCAAGCATTGCCAATTATTATATACTTTTCAATATCTCACATCTAATTCCTAGTTTTGTTTTTATTAACTTTTAAAATGAATAGGAAGATAAAATAATTAAAATTTAGAAGAAACGAAGTTTAAAAACTAACTCATTAAACATAGAAATGATTTAAATACTGAAATTCACATTCATTACAATGTTTACTACATACAAAACCAACAACATAGACATAGCTGCAGGAAACTCATCCATTCCAAATTATAACATGTAACTATCTATTAGCTCAAAAAGGATTCATAGTATCACAAACAAAGATAGGGTGAGGGAAATATCCAAATTCCCTCTAAATCGAAGTTAAAAGGAAATTTTCAATGGATACTATCATTCTTAAAGGTTTAAAGTAAACATGAGAGAGTATAAGATACAATTATAGTAAATCTGGTTCACCTCCTAAGATATAAATTTCTCGATTTTTCCTCTCAATTCACTGAAGTATCTTCCAATGTAGAAAATAAATTTGATCCAAGCCCCAATTAATTTCTAACCTTAACTGGCACTGTAGAACATCATTTCAACTAACATGCTCATAGTCTGTCCCTAGTTGCTAACTATTGCCATCTACAAAATCATCCAAATTGTTACCTGCTTATCTTCCACTGTAGTGAAAGAACGAATTCAAATATACAATCAATTATGAGATCAACTTTTTTTTTTTTTCATCTGTTTGTTATAGCTAGATTAAATTAGGAATATCTTTTTACATAGTTGCAGGGTAACTTTGCCAAATACCAATCGCAATAGTTCAAGGAACACCAATTATTGTGTATACCCCTTCCTCTTTCACTGTAGGATCTTTTAAAAGATAGACTCCAACTCTAATTACACAAGAATCAAGCAGCTTTTACTCACCACCGACAACAACAAACGTCATATCAAAACGCTAAAACAAAGTTGTAACTAATCAAGACTAATCAAGGTTGTGATTGATAATTCTAAAAATTATATATATATATATATATAGGGCAAAAATTGAATAGAGACTCGTATAGATAACCATCTAACCCAATACTCAGTCCTAATTAAATATGCAGAGCAACATAATCAACTCAATTAACTGACATGAACAAAGAATGATTCTTTTTGTTTGATTCTTTTTGTTTATATTTGAAACCTTTTTTTTCTAAAATATGGAGAAAATAGAAAAAAAACCTAAAACAGATAATAGGAAAATAATATAATAAAAAAGAAAATACCTATATTTGAGATGAAAATTGTATTGAATATGGAAGAAATGAAGATGAAGAGATTGTCTGTGGTACAGCTTTTCTGGGGTAATCGGATTCCCATTCCAATATTTAATTTTTTCAATTAAACAGTAGGAATGAGAATAACCCATTCTCGTTTTATTCCTGGGTGCAATTTAACCGAACCAAACACCCCTTGACATGAATCAATCTTGTATTTTGTGTTTTACTTACTTTGGATCTTTTGTTTAGGCTTTGTTTAGGTTCTCGTGGGCTTGAAAATCCATATTTAACAATGGCTCCCTAGTTTCTAAAATTTTAAATGGTATTTTGGGAAACTCAACATATTAAAGTGGATTTCCTTATTTTTTTTGTTTTTGTTTTTGCATTTGTCGAGCTTTTTGAATTTTAAGATTCAAAATTGATTTAATGTTGAATATATATGTTTTTCAAGCCTCATTATTTTTCTTTTGTATCGGAGTTGAGCTTACTACTATCTTAAAAAACTAATAAATGTAGATATAAAGGCTTTCCTCGTTATGGTTTGAGGAGGAGAGAAGTTTCTCCTAAATATTGCTTTAGGCCTCGGAAGGCTTGTTCGGATTCCATTATTTGTTCAAACGTCAAACTTATCTATTGACTTTGAAATGAACTGGCTTAGGGTAGTGATCCTTCGTCTAAGGCTCTATACCTTTTTAATGGTCTTAAGGGATCTCATATCCTACTCGACTTTGACTTTCAAGGGGTTTACCTCAATTCCTTGGTGGTGAACCTTATAAATTTCTAAAGCTCCAAATAAGCATTTATTAGAACTTAACTTCATACGAAACCTCTTTAATATATCAAACATTTCTCTTAAATCCTTTGCATGGCTTTTTACTCCACGAATCTTAACTACCAAGTCATTACGCATACCTTCATGCTTTTGTTTATCTGTGATGTAAACATCTTGCTCAAGTGTATGTAACATACCTTAACCTCTCTCAAGTGTGTCTGTTCCTTTACCATACTGAATAGTTTGTGAGGGTCATCTCTCTTAAGTGTCATATAGGTTGTGAGTATTCTGTTTAAATAAAAGTGGGCATTGTAGAGAGATGTTATGCTTAGATTGAGATAAATGAGATGAGTTGAATCGTTTATTAAGTGTTCAAAATTGGGTTGTAAGTATAGAGCAAAAGGTAATTATCGTAGAGACCCCCTAGGTTTTACTTCTAGTTTTGCAGTCGTTAAAGATTTGTTGCCTGAGTCAAAATCTAATGTTTAAAGACAACTTTATCCATTTGGTCTATTCAAAAGTAATATAATGATAAAAACTCAATGAAACAAAATATTTACTAAAAATAAATAAATAAATAAAATAAAATAAACAAAACAAATAAAAAAATTATATCATCCTAATCTAATTGGGTCAAACTAAATAATAAAAAAAAGGACAATATCAAAAACTACACTTATATTTTGAGTAATTTTAAACAGAATCTATGTTTGTTATTTTAATCAATAACACCCTGAAGTTGTCAAAAAATTACCATCGTTAGTTTTAATCGTAACAAAACTTTGAAACTATATTTTTACACCCTTTTATTAACTAATTAATATAAAATATCTAATTAAAGATATAATAATTTTAAATTAACATAAAACTAATTTAACCTTAAAAAAATTAGATAAAATACATTTTTGGTTTTCTTTTCTCCTCTTTCCAAAAACGTTATTGGCTGCATATTTCTCTTCTCCTTATTCACCTGAAAATGTCTTGGCAGTTTATTTCTCTTCTCCTTCACCCAAAAGGTTCTTCCTACAATCCCCAACTAACCAATTCCTTCAAACCAAAATCAACTCTTCAAATCCCTAAAATCCCTCTCACGCTTGAAATTGATGTAAGGGAAGATGAGGCCAATTCAAAACTACCACAACTCTTAGGCTATGGTTGTTGTTCATTCCAACGAAGGAACAAAGGGCTCAAGAAGATAATAGGCATGACGTCTGTGTGGTGTTAATTGTTGGGCGCTTGGGTGTTGGCATAGCTATTTGGGTGTTGTTGTTGGGCTATGTGGTAACTCGGATGTCCGGAAACAGTGATTTAGGGGTGTTAGTAAAAGATTTCAAAATTAGAAATCGTAATATGACGTTATTATGACGTATACCGGATGACACGAACGTGATGACGTCGTGCGTATGTGTATTTATAAGTTTTCGAGAGTTTTCGGAAAAGGGGACTAAAATTAATTTTTACAAGTTCATGGATTTTTCATCTTTAGTGCCCGTTTTATGGATTTTGAGGGCCACATGAGTGGAATATGGATAAAAATGAGTTTATATTGAGATTCCGGGGTTTCGGGATGGTTTCGTGAAATTCGGAAAGGTTTGGAAAATTATAGAAAATCCCCTGGACCCCAAAATCTATATAAACTGCATTGGAGGCCAGAACATTCATTAAACTGTACAAACACCCCCGGTCACCGAAAATCGCTACCTCCGGTGACCCTTCGCATTCCCGGTGAGTTAGGGCCCGACACCGATGGCGATGGAATCTAACACCCCTAAATCACTGTTTCCGGACATCCGAGTTACCACAATCTACCCTCCTTACAAAAATTTCGTCCTCGAAATTTCACAATACTGCTCGTTCCCTCACGTTCACATCACGGATGAAAACTCTCTCATACCAAATATCTGAGTGAATGTACACTTCACTCAGATATTTTGTGTGAGAGAGTTCCCATCCGTGATGTGAACGTGAGGGAACGAGCAGTGTTGTGAAATTTCGAGGACGAAATTTTTGTAAGGAGGGTAGATTGTGGTAACTCGGATGTCCAGAAATAGTGATTTAGGGGTGTTAGTGAAAGATTTCAAAGTTAGAAATCATAATATGACGTTATTGTGATGTATACGGGATGACACAGACGTGATAACGTCGTGTATATGTGTATTTATAAGTTTTCGGGAGTTTTCAGAAAAGGGGACTAAAAATAATTTTCATAAGTTCATGGATTTTTAGTCTTTAGTACCCGTTTTATGGATTTTGAGGGCCACGTGAGTGGAATATGGATGAAAATGAGTTTATATTGAGATTCCGGGGTTTCGGGATGATTTCGTGAAATTCAGAAAGGTTTARAAAATTGTAGAAAACCCCCTGGACCCCAAAATCTATATAAACTGCATTGGAGGCCAGAACATTCAACAAACTGTACAAACACCCTCGATCACCGGAAATCGCTACCTCCAGTGACCCTTCGTATTCCCAACGAGTTAGGGCCCGACACTGGTGGCGATGGAATCATCCCGGCGTGCTGAGCTCGGCGGTGGCCTCCTCTTTCCCGTCCGGTGTCGGGATCGATGCAAGGAAGCTCCGGCTACGTCGATCGACGATCTGCCTTTCCCTGCGACGGTAGCCGACACCACCGGTCGGGATCTCTTCGTCTCGGCCTGACGATCCCGGTGGTGGTCTCCGATCGACCGTCCGAGGCCTGGATCACCCGTAGCGACCCCAATAGCCTCCTCCTTCCATTCTTCGATCTGCCTCTTTCGGCTGTCGACAGGAGCCACCGTTGGTCGAAACAGGTTCCCCTCACCGAGACGATCACGGTGGTGTCCTCCAATCTTGGTTCCCGACCACCGATCGTCTTCTTCGGTGAGATACCGTGAATAACGGCTGTCGGGATAAATATCAGGCAACCCCTACAGCTTCTGGTCTTTGCACCTGCACCCCTATGCAGCTCCCCTCTAGCTTTGAGACTTGGCAGATTCACCCCTACCACGTGTGACAACGTAAGGACCCCTGAGGGTTTACAAGTTAGCAATATCACCCCTGCTTGATTGTTTATGTGTAATTTATGGATTTACGGTAACGCCCCCGATGTGTAAAATATCTGTTTAACCCCCGATTCCTGGTTTTGCATGATTGGACTCCGTGACTCTGAGGACTCATCTGGAATCACCAGAATGCATGGATTTACGATACAGATGAGGGATAGAGAGAGAATGAGGTCCGGGAGCTATGGTTCGGATATCGAGGTAAGGGTTTCTAACTGTACTGTTCTATTATGTTTTGGTGTGCATGTAGACTTATTTTATTGTTGTGGCTTAGGGAATAGAGACTGTGTGTGATGAACGAATAGGTACATTAGATGATTAGATAGATCGGGACGTTACGGACGCGTATGCGATTTTACGGAAATACTCGGTAACATGGTAAATCGGACGGACGCATATGATTGTGTCACCGGATGGGATATGTGAAAAGGATTAAGGATGAGGGATATCACGTATGACCATACGGGAGGTTACGATTAGAGTTTAGGGTTACGTATGTGCCGGTAGGTCATGGAATGGATAATACGCGGTTGATACGCTTATATCAACGGATTATGGAACGGATGAGATGGGTGGTGAGAGGTTCAGATATATGGAATGCGAGACATGGTATATGGGTGTACACGTGTTGTGAGATGTACATGCCACGGGAATATGGTACTCGTGTACTGTGGGTTGGATGAGACACTACGGGTGGCTGAGAACGTGTCCGTAAGTAATGGGACTTATGGGATACGAGTGGTATGTGAATATAAGTCATAGGATAAGTGGGCTGTACGTGTGTGTGACTGTACGGGCTAGTGGTAGCCATTGATTGGTCTTAGGACCGGATGATATATATATATATATATATAGTGGTGTGACCGAGGTGTGTTCGGTACGGACTATAGATGTGTAGTAAGGAGTTTGTAGTATGGAATAGGTATCGGTATGTAGGTGTACAATGATGGACATAGACTTTAGGTTTAATAGGTGTGTTGATTATACGAGTGGACCTCAGATTGATTGTGGAGTATCCGACATGAGTGCGGAACTCAAGTAGATGTGTCTCATGTATGACGACTGTTGTGTTTGTGAACGGGGACGTATGATTAGTGTTTTAGTGTGTACGAAAGGTAGAGTATGACTAGGTATATTTGTGTGTGATTGTGTGATGTATGTATATATGTAAAATGTTATAGAACTGTATAATGTTAGAAATTCCTACTGGGCTATGTTGCTCATCCCTTCGTTCATAGGTACCCGAGGTCAGGAGTCTAGCGGAGATGGTCCGGAGCTCACGTAAAGAATCTCGGCGGTCATGGGTATATTGGGTAGTCAGAGTGAGTTGTTTATATGTATTACTCAAGGAAAGATTTTGTAAACCGTATTTTCAGTATGAATGTTTTTGATTAAANACGTTTTATTTACTTTTATTTTATTTATTTACATAGTCACCCCTGGGGTTCCTGTATCAGGGATTTCGGGTCGTGACAGGCTAGGTTTGCAATTAAAATTGATTAGGTTTACGGTGGAGATTGTAAAATTTTAAGACATATACATGTAGAAGAATAGTTTCGACTTTCTTCTTTTAAAGTGAGTACATCGTATAGGTTTTATAATTGTTGAGGACCTAAGTAAAGCAAGGCATAACTTGGCGGCAAAGAGGTCCCGAGAGTGCAAGAAACAGCAGAGGCTACAAGGCCAAGCGAGTACCTCGGCTACTCTCAAGGAAATAGAGACTAAGTCAAGTCCCATGGGAACACAAGATAAAGCAGAAGCCAACATGGCGGATAAGGCTGACTTGGCTAGNGTCCCATGGGAACGCAAGATAAGGCAGAAGCCAGCATGGCAGATAAGGATGACTTGGCTGGTGATGACGTGGCAAAGGTAGCTGATGTGACAGAAATGCTGACGTGGCAGGAAAGATGACGTGGCAGCTGATATGGAAATGACATGTCACATGGCATTATCCTCCTAGAAGTCGGATGTTATCAGAAGTCCTATTCTAACGGGAAGTCCTATTCTAATGGAGATAGTGTTGAACGTGGAGACAAAGTAGGGATAGAGATTAGATTAGGTTTATCTTATCTGTTAGTAGTTGCGATAGAGTTGGGATTCGTGAGTCTTAGTAGGACTCCACTACTGTAACCCCTCTATAAATAGAGCCTCAGAGCTCAGTTGTATTCATTCATCAATATTCAGTAAAATTAGAGCTAGTCTCGTCTTAAGCATTGTGCTTGCTATCTTTCGGTGTTTGTGCTGTCTTTACGGCTAGGTGCTTGGGCTTGTCTCTCGTGTGGTATTTATCGTGTGAGAGCAAGAGGAGTGTGGTTTAAGTCTCTACTTGCCACTATTCCAAATCTAGCTTCGGCGATGGAGTTAGGCGTGTGTGCGTGTGGGAAAGATTATTAGCCTCTTTAGGCGTAGTCTTGTACTTGTGTTGTGGAGATCATAGCCTCCTTAGACTAATTGGCGCAGTTTACATCCGGCTTAGAATCGGGGTCTCCATCAGTCTCATCCATCCTACAATACACGAATACCATATTCCCGTGGCATGTACATCTCATAATACGTGTACACCCATGTACCACGTCTCACATTCCATATATCCGATCCTCTTACCACCTATCTTATCCGTTCCGTAACCCGTTGACATATGCGTATCACTCGCGTATCATCCATTCCATAACCTACCGGCACATACGTATCCCTAAACTCTAGTCGTAACCTCCTGTATGGTCATACGTGATATCCCTCATCCTTAATCCTACTCACATACACCATCCGGCGACACAATCATATACGTCCGCCTGATTTCCCACCTTACCTAGTATTTCCGTAAAACCGCATACGCGTCTGTAACGTCCCAATCTATCTAATCATCTAATGTACCTATTCGTTTATCACACACAATCTCTATTCCCTAAGCTACAACAGCAAAATAAGTCCACATGCAGATCAAAATATCATAGAATAGTACAGTCAGAAATCCCTACCTCGATATCCGAACCATAGCTCCCGAACCTCATTCTCTCTCTATTCCTCATCCGTATCATAAATTCATACGTTTCGGTGATTCCGGATGAGTCCTCAGAGTCGCGGAGTCCAATCATGTAAAACCGGGAACCGGGGGTTAAACGAATATTTTACCCATCGGGAGTGTTACCGTAAATCTATAAATTACATATAAATAATCAAGTGGGGGTGAGATTGCTAACCTGCAAACCCTTAGGAGTCCTTAAGTCGTCACACGTGATAGGGGTGAATCTGCCAAGTCCCAAAGCTAGAGGGGGCTACCATAGGGGTGCAGGTGCAAAGATCAAAAACTGTAGGGGCTGCCTGATATTTATCCCGACAGCCGTTATTCACGGTATCTCACCGGAGAAGACGATCGGTGACCGGGAACCAAGATTGAAGGACACCACCATGATCGTCTCGGCGAGGGGAAATTGTCTCGACCATCAGCAACGGCAACCGGCGGCAGGAGGTGGCAGATCGGCGAATGGAAGACAGAGATTGTCGGGGCTCGCTGCCGGTAATCTATGCCTCGGACGATCGATCGGAGACCACCGTCGGGATCGTCAGGCCGAGACGAAGAGATCTTGACCGGTGGTGTCGGCTATCGTCGTCGGGAAAGGTAGATCACCGATCGACGTAGCTGAAGCTTCCTTGTGTCGATCCGACCGATCCCGACACTGGATGGGGAAGAGGAGGCCACCGTCGAGCTCAACATGCCGGGACGATTCCATCGCCACCGGTGTCAGGCCCTAACTCATCGGGAATGTGAAGGGTCACCGGAGGCAACGATTTCCGGTGATCGGGGTTGTTTGTGTAGTTTGCTGAATGTTCTGTTCTCCAATGCAATTTATATAGATTTTGGGGTTTAGGGGGTTTTTTGTAATTTTTCAAACTTTTCTGAATTACATGAAATCATCCCGAAACCCTGGAATCTAAATATAAACTCATTTTCATCTATATTCCACTCACGTGGCCCTCAAAATCCATAAAACAGGCATTAAAGACGAAAAATCCATGAACTCCCATAAAATTATATTTTAGTCCCCTTTTTCTGAAAACTCTCGAAAACCCGTAAACACTTCTATACACGACGTCATCACGTCCGTGTCATCCCGTATACTTCACAAATACCTTATATTATGATTTATAAGTTTGAAATCTTTTACTAACACCCTTGAATCACTGTTTCCAAAAGTCCGGGTTGTTACAGATATAGTGGATTTATCTCTTCATCCGTAGATGTAGGTCATTGATGCCGAACTACATTAAATATTATATTTTTTTGTGTAATATGATTTATTTTTTACTTATTACCAATCTTGATGTTAAATATATTTTTGCATAATTTCTTACAGAGACAACTAAGACATTCCTAGAAACTTTTGAGACATCATGGACAAAACTTCACACTTTACTTGAATTGCGGCATACGGAGATTAGGGCATTATTTGAGAGGAGCTTGACCATTGTGCAACATAGTTTTAGACCTTTAATTTTTAAAGAATTGAGAGGATTTGTCTCAAGAAACAAACTTGACATGATACTTGATGAGTCTAAATGAACTAATGACATTGTTGTTGATGCTTTTGCTTGTGGATGTRTAGTTGGTCAAACACACAGGTGTCCGTGTGGACATGAGATTGTAGACTAAAAGCGTGAAACTCGACCTATTTTTTTTTTTTTTTATCTTTTTTTACGTCCACTTTGGAGGAAACTAGACCTAGTACAAACTTGAAAAAACAATAGCTCAATGTTGAATTGTACGATAGAGATAGAGACGATTATGAATTGTCTCAATTAGCTGATATGATATGTTGAATTACAAAGCCATTTTGATGAGTATACCAAATTGTTTGAATATAGTAATAGATGATATGATATTCTAGGTCAACTATCATATTTTGAGTCTAATTCAAGGTAAAATTTTTGGATGACCATGCTTGAAATAGGATATCTCATACCTTCCAAATATAACGCTATTCACCTATGCCTCCCATGGCATCCAGTTGATTCAAATATCACAAACAATGTGAAGAAGGATGGGCAACTCCTTATACAACCAATAGAAGATTAGTGAGTGACCGTGCCACACAAGATGTAATCTCTTTGAGAAGAAATGGGGCATTTTCATTATTCGACACCAAATTGGGTTAAGTTTGAAATACTCTAGAATTTTATTGAATGTCAAAACAGTCATCCAACTTCGCTATTTCTTCATTTTTCACACTCTTTGAAGCGGTAATTGATGCGCAGCCAAACAGAGCCTTAATGCGGTGCTAAAATTCAAAAACCCCTGATCTAAAACCCTAACCAGTAAGTAACAATGAGACGAAGCTTGGTAAGAAATGTTTCTCTCTTCACTCGAAACCTTCTTCGCTCTCCTCCCAATCACAATCAAAATTTGAACCCGAATCCATCTCTTGCGCAACTCGCTGCTTTGACTCGCTCCCCCCGACTAAGGTTTTACTCGTCTGACTCCAATGACTCCGCCCATAACCAGAACCCTCCTAACACTGTTGCGGAATCCGCATTGGCAGCACAAACCCAGACCAAGGACGTGTCTCTCGATGTTCAGGATGTGGGTAACAAAGGTAAGAATGTCTAGAACGTTTTTGCTTGATTGGAAAGTGAAGCAAAGGAATAGAAAATGAAGGAAAAATTTTACAATTTTTTTTTTTATTAGAGGTTTATGATTTTCACAGTGTTTTGCATGTGATTCTGTATAAGTGTTTGAAACCATGAAATGTTTAGTGTCATCTGGTATGTGGGTTTGATTTATTTTCTTTAAATCTGCGTTTTGTTTTGATGTATTTCTGAGTTTGTTCATGATTCTAGGGCTAGATTATGGGGATACTGTATGAAATTTTTGGGTCTCAAATTATATGCAATTTGAGCTGTTGCTTGTTTGGTGTCAGAGCTGAAAATGCGGATAGAGAAGTACTTCAAAGGTGATGAAGAGGCGCTCCCGTCGATTCTTGAAGCAATATTACAGAGGAAGTTAGCAGGGAAGCATGGGGAGACCGATGATGAGTTGGTGGAGGAATTTCGGATGAAGCCACTGGATGATGTTAATGACAAAGAGTTCGAATCGGATTTTGAGGAGTTGTATGAGACTGATGAGGAGATTGATGATTTGTATAATGCGAGGGATTATGCTGTGAAGAAGATGGTGAAGGATGAGTACTTCAACATGGATGAGAAGAAGTGGGATGAGATGATTAGCGAGGCTGTGCAGCATGGGTATCTAAAAGACACAAGAGAATGTGAGGAAATTTTGGAGGATATGCTTAGCTGGGACAAGCTCCTCCCAGGTATTTCTTCTTTCTGTGACTTTCTCATTTGGAATGTTGCGTCTATTATTTATTTCTGTTTGCTGGTTATTTAAAAAATCAATTGCTAGTTGAAATGTGTTTTGTTTGTTGTGTTTCATGCACTGGAATTATGGAATTTGATGACCTTGTTGTGTTCATGTTTGCTTGAGAAATCCTTGTGCCTTTATTATCCACTTGATGTTGCTATAGCACTTGAAATTTTTTTAATGAAATTAGGCCAAGATGTTTACCACTCAAATTCATTTTATTCATCCTTATGGGTGCGTGGTTTTTTTTTTTTTTTTGGGCTGGGGGAGTAGGCACTCACTTGCTGGTCATGTAGGTGTAGTTGACTGTTTTCTGAACTACAAACTTCTCATGTGTGCCTAATTTTTGTGATATTCTATAGCAATGAGCTGACAATTTTATGTTTCTATGCAATTTCTTATCATTGGAAAGACAACTTATGCTAAAGCTCTTGCCAATGGCATTGCTGGTTAGGCTGGGGTCATTGACTGTGGTACATACAGCTTACATTCTTAGACATTGTTTTACTAAGAGCTTATAGATTAAGAACATATACTTCTACATGACTTTTAATTGTTAGAGACTTTTTGTGATGAAACTGTTACCTTGCATTGGCAGAAAGTAAATGGTTTTTGCATGATTTTAGTGATTAGTAATGATTTTGTTGGTTGCAATTGCTGAAATAGCTAGAAAAGTTAAATGGACTTGTTAATAATATTGCTTGTCGCCTTGTATTCTGTAATGTATGGTGAAATCTTTTAAACCGGCCTATTAGTCTCAAATATTGTGGGTGCTGAAGTACAATTTTGGGAGTACGTGGTATGTATTTCATAAGTTTTTGCTTGTGCACCAACATATACTTGCAACCTAGTCAAGAATCTATGACATAGTAGTTGTATAATTCAATTTATATTGGAATTGGCTGGAATTTTCTTAAAATCCAATTCTTTCATCAGATGATATGAAAAAAAAGGTGGAAGAGAAGTTCAATGAGCTGGGAGATATGTGTGAAAGACAGGAGCTTGAGCCTGAACAAGCGTATGAGCTGTTTAAGAAGTTTGAAGATGAGATGGTCTGTGAATATATGAAAAAAGTAGAAGCCAACGGGCCCCCACAGTTTGATTTGTCTGATGTACCGGACAAGAAAAAGGACATTGATGATCCACCAGGAGACGGGCCGATCCTTAGGTGGCAAACACGGGCAGTCTTTGCTCCTGGCGGTGATGCATGGCATCCCAAAAACAGAAAAGTAAAAATGTCTGTTACCGTGAAAGAGCTTGGGCTTTCAAAACATCAGTTTCGTCGGCTAAGAGAACTGGTTGGGAAAAGATATCATCCAGGGAAAGATGAGCTTACCATCACTAGTGAGAGGTAAATTCAGTATTAACGGTCATTATACTTTCTTTAAACTGTGAATTTGCTCATGAAAAAAGGATTCTGTGTTTTGATAAGGAAAGTTGTTTTTCTCCCAACTTTCTAATATTTTAATTTTCTCAGAGAGCCCTTGAGAAATATTTTCACATTCTCTTTCTAACAAGATTCTTTTCAGGTTTGAACACCGGGAGGAAAACAGAAAAGATTGCCTTAGGACTCTCTTTTCCCTAATTGAGGAAGCTGGTAAAGCAAACAAGATGGTAGAGGATGCTCGAACTTCTTATGTCAAGGACAGACTCAGGGCAAATCCAGCCTTCGTGGAAAGGTTGCGAGCCAAGACAATGAGATTGCAAGGATCTAACTCTGTCCTTGCATGAACTTTTAATAGCAACTACTGGCATGGGGAGAAACAAACTTCAGGATTCAGGACATCAATTTCAGGACAGTAATTATGCAGCAGTTTTGGTTCTTGAGAGTTAAGAGGCAAAATATCTTTCCATATTATATGGAGGCATTAATATATGTTGTTTTTCGCTGATCCAGCTAATCAGCTTATGCTCTTTGTTGCTGATTGATCACTGGGATTCTTTCATTTTTGTTAAGAATAATGCGCTTTATGTGAAGTATGCAGCTCGATAATTTTTTTTAAGTTAAATAGATCCTGGCTTGTATATCATTTGATTTAATGAAAACTAGTTTAACATGGGAGTTCCCTTGTCATCTAGCGTTGCAAATAGAAAGGGGCTTGAAAATTGAAAATTCACCCGACTCATTATTGCTTTTCTATTGGGGGGGGGGGGGGGGGGGGCC
>JANLJB010001882.1:0-14582 GCA_026212285.1 Bursera cuneata | reverse complement strand
ATTGTTGTTGGTAGGATGTGTATGATATAATTAACTTGTTTAAGGCCTGCGTATATGATTTATGTGTATAATGGATGGTTGAATTTAACTAACCTCCTCTAAGTTTTGTCCTTAAATCAAATACACTCCTCTGGTTTTGAAACTCTCTCACCTCTCCTACATTAAGAAGTCTCTGTAAAAGTGCAATTTGCTTGATGAAAATATCTGGGATCTCCCTTAACGTTGATCAACATTATCTTGAACCTCCCTTGTTATAAAGAATCTCTACTAGATTCCTTAACAATAGGGGACGCGGGGAAGAACTTCATACAGTTTTATCATTTGGATTCTTACATGTCGTTTTCTTCAAAAATCTTCTAAGTGTTAGTTTTATTTTTTCTCCTCACTCTTTGTTTCTCTTTCTGTTTTTTTTTTTGTTAGTAATATTATCAGTATCCTATTCTGCTATTTTATGATGTCTTGGTTCAGTATAGAAGATGTAAGAATCACACGACAAGGGTTTGAAAAACGGGTTGTTTCACAAGACTTGCAGCTTTGGCTCTCAAATGTGAGTTTTCTTTCTTTCAATATTCCTTCTAGTTCTTGTTTTGGTGAGTGGATACCACATCTTACATCAAATTATCATCTTGCAGGCCCCTCCGGTTGAAAGGAAGTTTACCCTCCTTGCTCGTGCTGGAAGACAGGTAGGTTCCGTCGAGGCCTTTCTCTGTCTCGTCTCTCTTTCTCATGCTTTCTGCTTATTTATTCTTTGATCTCTGTATTCAGGTGCAGGAGATACAACTGACTACATTCCTTGACCAGGAAGGTATCAAAAAGGCACTGCAACGAGTATTAGAACGTGTTCCGTGATGCAATTCCAAGTTCTTGCGCTCAATCTCTCCAGGATAGTGGTTATGTGTTCATATTATTCTNTCTCATCTTTCTTTGCTGCTTCTGTACAGAAGTTTCCAGAGCTGAAAGACCTGGCACCTCTAAATTGTATATGTTTTTTTATCACAATTTTTAAGATCTCATTAATTGTAACAAATGTTGGAATTTTAGCCGAGTTTTAGAGGGTAATATGAGAAATAATAATATTTTGAAAAATTTAGAGGTCCAAATCAAAGTGAATTCGAATTTCGAGTATGCATTTTCTCAAAATGTATTTGTAGGACTTGATAATTCGACTCTTTTTTTTTTTTTAAGTGTGGGCGTTCGGATATCTCAATTAATCTTACGGGATCTGTGTCCTGTGCCCCTGAAAATTTTTTAATATAGATCGGTTAATTCGACTCATTGTTTGCCTACTGATGTATGTATTTTAACAATNATAGTCGAGGAGACTGCTAGTGTCATGTTATATGTTGGTTTATTTTGTATGCAAAACATTGTTATATCATCCGTTGGTTAAAAACTATAGAAACAATTTTGTCTTCATGTAAGTTGGTGGTGCTCATATATTTAAGTATCAGGAGCTGTTCGTGTTTTCATCTGAATTTGATTGATTTGAAAGTATTAGATAGTTTGAATTGAAGAAGATAATATTTTTAGTTTTTTCTTAATTATAAAACATCAAAATGAATTTATTTAATTTAATGTTTAAAAAACCTCTATTTACGTTAATTGTTTCATATTTTGTAAAACTCTTTTGTCTTTTATTTGTTTTTCTTTTGACTCAACCTATACTCCAACTAATCTTCCAAATCATAATGGTAAATTTCAGTGATTTTATTTTTAAAATAATATTATGAATATTCATTTGAAATAATATAATTATTATTTCCTCTATATATGTATATATCACATTATTTTAAATTAAGATTTTTTTTTGGGTCTAAAATCTATATAGGTCTAAATTAAACCTAAGTCTGCATAGGAATGATATCTTTGTTTGTTCATTTTAATATTTGAAAATTAATATTTTTACGTATATATTCTTATTGATGTCATTTCCATTTACGATTTTATGGATATAATCAAAGAATTTACAAATCAATGTTAAACCAAATTATTATTGAAGTGTTAATTTAAACATTGCAAAATTTATAATGTTAGTTATTTTATCCTAAAATGTAAAATATTAATAAATTATATACAAATATATTGGAATGAATGTTGTGCCGGTATCTTAGAGAGTTAAGGGAGACATATTATTTGGACATTTGCATTCAATAATTTTCTGAATACTCATTTATTGTTTTTAAGTACATAGTTTTTTTTTTAACATTATTTGTAAGATAAGTTAATTAAGAATATAAATTATTGATCTCATTATAAACTTTGATTTTGATTTTTTTTTATATTGACTATTTACAAATTTTTTTATAACACGTAAAATATAGAACTTGTATAATATTTGATAAGAGCGTATATGTCAAACTACTAATTTTAAATATTTTTAGTTATTAGGCTTATTATTCAATCTTAAAAATAAAAAACAAACATATTATTCAAATTTTTTTTTTAGATCCATTCAGATTTCAAAAAAAAAAAAAAAAAAATCTCGTAAGACTGCCACTAGAGATTCTTATATGGCTCATTCTTGGTGGTTTAAGACTCTTCTTATGTGGTAGTTGATAGATTATAATAACAAATTGATTCTTCTATTTTTTAAATTGTAACATCTATCAGATCTCAAGATCAGATTTCATCATGATACGCTTCACCTCTCTAAGTTAAGGGAATTATGTTTGTGATTCCCCAAAAGAGTAGTAATGCCAATAAAGTATCTTGTTGTAACCTTTTATGATGTCAAAACTTGTGGAAGAACACTAAAAAAAACTCGTGCGTTAGAGCAATTCTGTGGAAGTATAAATAATGGCAAATAATGCAAGAGAAAAATTATGATAAATAGTGGAGTAGGTGATTGGATAGTGTAACGTGGTTAGTCTTGTTTCGTTTGATGTAACTACAAAAGTAGCATTAGATGGAGGAGTTTGGATTAATGACCTCTTTGTGATTGTATTTTTATAATTCCTTGTTCTCCGTTTTCTGTCAACAAGAGAGATGAGATTTCCCTTGATGATATTCCTATAGTTAGGAATTTCTTCAATGTTTTTCTGAAAGATCTCTATGGCTAGCCTTTAGATCGAGAAATGAAGTTTGTTATGGACTTGTTACATGGTACGTCACCTATTTCAAAAACACTTTATCGAATGGCACCATTGGAGTTAAAAGAGTTAAAGATGCAATTACAAGAACTACTTGATAAGGGTTTCATTTGTCCTAGTGTGTCTCCTTGGGGAGCTTCGATATTATTTATAAAAAAAAAAAAAAAAGATGGAACGATGCGCCTGTGTATTGAATACCAGGGGTTGAACCAAGTTACCATTAAAAATAGATATCCACTCCCTAGAATTGATAATCTCTTTGACCAACTATAGGGTACAACGGTATTTTAAACGATTGATTTATGATCAGGATATTATCAATTGAGGGTTAAGAAAGAAGATGTGTCAAAAATAGCATTTCCAACTCGGTATGGTCATTATGAGTTCTTAGTTATGCCATTTTGTTTGACAAATGCCCCTGCAACCTTCCTGGATTTGATGAATAGGATTTTTCAACCTTATTTAGATCAATTTGTCATTGTATTTATTAATGACATCTTGATGTACTCTAAAGGTAAAGAAGAGCATGAGAAGCACTTGATTATTGTATCACAAACAATTTGCTTAAGAAATGTGAATTTTGGCTTAGCAGGGTGGCTTTTCTTGGGCATGTGGTAAGTGGTGATAGAATTTCTGTGGATCCTTCAAGGGTGGAAGCTATAATGAGTTGGAGTAGACCCATTAATGTCACAGAGGTGAGAAGTTTTCTTGGGCTAGCAAGTTACTATCGACGTTTTATCAATGGTTTTTCTAGCCTAGAAACTTCATTAACTACATTGACCTGGAAGAATGTCAAGTTTAAGTGGAATGAAGAATGTGAGCAAAGTTTCTTGAACTCAAGAATAAACTGGTATTTGCACCAGTTCTTACTATTCCTTCTAGTGGTGATAAATATGTCATTTTTAATGATGCTTCCAAAAAGGGTTTAGGTTTTGTATTAATACAAAATGGGAAGGTTATTGCTTATGCATCCAAGCAGTTGGAGTTATGAATAGAACTATCCGACTCATGACTTAAAATTAGTAGCTGTAGTTTTTGCATTAAAGATTTAGAGACGTTACTTGTATGGGGAGACTTGTGAAATTTTTATAGATTACAAAAGTCTAAAATATTTATTTACTCAAAAGGAGTTAAACTTAAGACAGAAAATGTGGCTTGAATTGGTGAAAGTTTATGATTGTTCGATAAATTATCATCCTGGTAAAAGACAAATATGGTAGCTAATGCACTTAGCAGAAAGTTATTTGGTGGTATGGCTTATTTGATAACTACTCGGAGTTATAATTTTCAAGATCTTATTAGATGTGGTGTAGAAGTTGTGATGCATGGATGAGTTAATCTCTTGTCATATTTGAAGGTCCAGCCTAACGTTATTGACAAGATTAAGATAGCCTCAAAAGAAGACGTAACATTGGTTAAGATCTATGAAGAAATAAAGGAAGGTAGTAGACCAGAATTTAGATTGTCTGAAGACAAGGTATTAAGGTATGGGACAAGACTTTGTGCACCAAATGATGATGGATTGAAAGCAGAAATTTTATGAGAGGCTCACGACTCTGTATATAGTGCTCACCCTGACAATACTAAAATGTAGCGTGATTTATAGAATAATTATTGGTGGAAGAACATGAAGAAAGAGATAGCTGACTTTGTATCCAAGTGTTTAGTGTGTTAATAAGTGAAGATGGAATATCAGAGGTCTGAAGGTCCCTTACAGTTGCTTCCTATTACATAATAGAATTGGGAACACATCACTATAAAATTTGTTAGTGGTTTACCCCATTCCAAAAGAGGATGTAACTTTATATAGGTTATTGTGGATAGATTGACTAGGTCAGCTCACTTTTTGGTGATGAAAACGATGGATAGTCTGAGTCAATTGGCTATGTTATTTCTACGAGAGGTTGTGAGGTTGCATAGAGTACCGGTTTCTATCATATCAGACAGAGATCCATTTTTTACTTCTAAATTTTGGGCTAGTCTTCACAGAGAATTGGAAACAAAACTAATCTTCAATACTGCATTACATCCTCCGAGTGATGGACAATCTGAAAGAACCATCCAAACTTTAGAAGATATGACACGAGCGTGTTCTTTAGATTTAGGTGATAGTTGGGAAGAACTTTGGACTTTGATAGAGTTTGCTTATAACAACAGTTTCCACTCTAGCTTTGAAATGACTCCTTACGAAGCATTATATGGGTGAAGATGTCGATCTTCTACATGTTGGGATGAGATTAGGGAAAGAAGATTATTGGGACCAGAGCTTATTCAAGTCATTGTTGATAAGATAAAACTGATCAAAAAACAACTTCGTATTGCTCAGAGTAGCAAAGAGTTATGCTGATCATCGTAGGAGACTATTAGAATTTGAAGTTGGTGACTCTGTTTTCCTAAAGGTATCGCCATGAAAAGGGTTTTTCATTTCGTCAAAAATGGTAAGTTAAGCCCTAGATTTATTGAGCCTTTTGAAATTTTGGAAAGAGTCAGTCCAATGGCTTGTTGTATTGCATTACCACCAAATTTGGTTAGGATTCACAATGTTTTTCATGTATCCGTTTTGAGGAAGTATATTGCTGATTAGTCTCATGTATTAAACTATCAACCAATCTAAGTTTCTGATGATATGTCATATGAGGAGCAACCTATGGTGATCATTGATAGGAAAGAGCAAGTTTTAAGAAATAGAGTTATACCTTTAGTGAAGGTACAATGGACTAATCATACCATGCAGGAAGCAACTTGGGAAAGAGAAGCAGAAATGAGAGAGAAGTATCCTCAACTTTTCGATATGTGAGGTATATATAAATTTCGAGCGTAAAATTTTTTTAGGAAGGGAGAATTGTAACGCCACCAATTTTATTGGATAATCTAAGGTTTTTTTTTTTTTTTTAATTCCTACTCTCACGAGAACTCTGTCTATTTTAAAAGCATGTAAATAATAATTTTTACTAATTGCTTTTATTGTTACATTTAAATTTATCTTTTATTTAATTTTGAATAGGATCCAATATCGATTAGGAATATAATAGGTGGAGCCTGATAGCTATATAAAGGAGAGTGAATTTCTAAGTGCCACATTGCTTAGGAAAACAATAAATGGAGCATGGGAACTCTATATAAGAAAGTGAGTTCCTTAGCTTCATGACCCATCCAAACCATCTTAAGTAAGCATTCAAGCTTATTTATCTCATTGAAAGAAAATTTCTTTGAATGGTCTAGTCCTCTTTTCCAAAAGTTGTTTTAAGGAGGGACAAGTGGGGGCAAAGTTAAAGTTTTCTTTTGTTTTCTTTTGGAAGTATCAGTTGAGTTAAGTAATATCGTACGTATACTTATTCAAGTATAATATGTGTTATTAAGTTAAATTATCATCTTTTGAATGATTTTGAGCTTTGGATTAATTGTTGTTTTAGAATAAATATTTACATATTTTGTAATGTTATTTATATGTTAAAATTGTCTGTTTTTAATCAAAAATATTTTTATTAAGTCATTTTTATAATATTTCTAAAATGTTTTATTTTTTCTTAAATGTTTTTAGGAATATTATTATTTAAGTATATTTATATTGGAAATTATTTTAAAATGTATATAAAAAAAATGTGTTTTGATCATTGTCCGTGGTCTTTGAATACTGTTCTAAAATCTGATATCTGATCCCAACTGTGATATCAGTGTGCACGCGATTATTTGATTATTTGACCGGTTCAGTGGGAATACATGTGAGATTTGTTCTGATTAAATGGTTTCTAGGAAAGATGATATCTTTCTTGGGTAGAACTATTTAGGTTGTACTTATCGATAAAATAAAAAAATATCAAAATTATCAAAAATTAATAGAATTGTCAATAAAAGAAAATAAAATGAAGGAAAATGAGACTTAGCTTACCATAGTAATACAAATAAAACAAAAATAAGAGAAAATTTTAGTAGAATAATCAAAATAAGAGATTTAGGAGGCAAAAACTTTCAACAAATAAAACAAAAGAAGACAAAGGAATAAAGGAAACATGCAATTGAGTAACAAATAGGAATCAAAGTTGGTAACATTAAAACAAAACAATCAAGTGCATCCACTATCATTTTGATCTATCTTTTTTATCTTTTATCTTTATTATAATAATCTCTTATGTTAGTTTAATTTGCTTTCTATGTGGATTCGAAACCTAAAGCTATACTACAATAACTGCTTAGCCACAGGTTTAATTTTGAGCGAGATCAAGTATCATAGTATAGGACTGCAAATCTTCTCTCATGTTTATAAAATCAAGTGCCAGAAATCTATACTTAATCAACATTTTTCATCAATGGAGATCCCTCTTTTGCCAGTCACTTTATTTAACACTTTTAATAGATGTATCCCACCAATTCTCAAATTTCCTTAGAAAAGAGTAGCCTATACATTTTTTGTTTACCTTTTGGAGAGGAAATCTTCTTCAATGGACAGGAAATCTACTTCAATTGAGGTTATGCAACATAAATTTTCTATCTAGTTCTTTTACTGGTTATTTTGGGCTTTTGCATATGATGTAACCATTATGGCTTTTAAATATTTAGGGAAAATAAAATTTGTGTCAAATTTGTATTGCAAGCATGGATTCCGAATCCACTCCCCCCACCATGAAGAAGTTAGTAGTCAAAATACAACAAACAAAAATAAAAGGAAGAAATATCAAGTATCCATTATATGATATCATTTTAATAAAATTAGAGATGATGAGTGTGTTTGTACATATTCTAGGAAGAATTATGTTAGTGATAGTAAGAAACATGGCACGAAAACTGTGTGGAATCATTTAGATAGATGTTCCAAATACATTTTGAGTGAGAATAAGAATGATAGGAAACAAAAAGTTCTTTCTTTTGGCCGAAAAAAACGAAAAGTTAGTGGCATATCTTGTAACCTTATATCTACAAGATTAGGGATGCAATTAGGAGAGCAATTGAGGAAATGATCATCATAGATGAGTTACCATTTAAGTTTGTAGAAAACTAGGGGTTTCGTCATTTAATGCGAGTGGCATGTCCTAAGTTCGAATGTCTATTGCGATTGCAAGAGATATTTTGAAGTTGTACTTAAGTGAGAAAGAAGGCTTGAAGAGTTATCTTAAGCAAAGAAGGATAGGGTTTTGCTTATCACTGATATTTGGACTTCGATTCAAAACTTGAGCTACATGGTGGTTACTGCTCATTTCATTGATGATCATTGGGGGTTACATAAAAAGATATTAAGTTTTGCTCAAATTGGGAATCATAAAAGGGAGACTATTGGAAATATATTGAGTCATGCTTGCTTGATTGGGGATTGGATAGTATATTCTTAAGAACAGTAGATAATGGTAGTGCAAATGAAGTGACAATCATTATTTGAAAAAAAAAAAAGTTAAAGGGATGGAAAGGAAATGGGTTGATTATTAATAGAGAATTCTTGATTATGCATTGTTTTGTCCACATCATAAATTTGATTTTTAGTGTGCATTTGAGAGATCTTCTTGACTCCACTGTCAAGGTTCGTAATATTGTGCATTACATGAAATCATCTCCATCAAGATTTCAAAAATTCTGAGCTTGAGTTGAACATGAGGATTTAATACGAAGGGAATTTAATGTTAGATATTCCCACTTGTGGAATGCCACTTATATGATGTTAGAGAGTGCTTTACATTTTTAAAAAGCACTTGAAAGTTTGGAGGAGGAGAATGGGCATTATACAAACTTCTTTAATGAGAAAAGCATATTGGGATTAGGGCCACCTAAATCGAATGATCGGGATAAAGTCAATTTGTTTGTTAAGTTTCTGAAGAACTTTTATGATATAACTCCAAAGATCAGTGCTTTTTTTATTGTAACATCAAATATTGTTTTTCAATAGGTGTGAAAACTTCAAAAGATGTTTAAAACAATAAAGGACTAATATTTTGTGTGACATGGCAACAAATATGCTGAGAAAATTTGATAAGTAGTTTGTTGGATGGCCTCAACAAAACTTTGCTTATTGTAGTTATTGTAAATCTACGATTCAAACTACAGTACATCTATTTTGCTTGGAAAATGATATGGAATGTCAATAAGGCAAAGGCCCTGGTCATACTTTTTGACATATATTCTACCTTTGACGGGGGTTTTCCAAGAGAGGGTGTGCACTGTGAAATTCCAAATCCTACCTCTACCACATAAGTTAACAATGAGGATAAAGATGATTTATATAGTTCACTAATTTCATATCCTAGTGATGACTTTATAATTGATTAAGTGATGATAGGATCATCGAATGAGGTAGAGAAATATTTGTTGAATACTAATGTACAAACACAAAATGACAATTTTGATGCTTTAGAGTGGTGGAGACAAATAGTGTTAACTATCCAATGTTATCCCAATTGGCAAATGATGTTCTTGCTATTCCGAGTTCTATTGTGGCTTCTAAGTCAGTGTTCAGTACAAGAGGACATGTTCTTGACCAATTTAAGAGTTTATTAACTCCTAAAATGGTTGAAGCCATAGTGTGCTATCAAAATTGGATCTTCTCTACTCTATGGGACAAAGAAGAAAAATTTTCAAACTCAGAAGAGCCCAATCCAGAGGAAAGCCAAGAGGCCACTGCCGGAGATGCTATGAATTTTTGTATATTACTTGAATCAGGTAACAATTGAATTCTGTTTAATAATTTATATTACGTTTGTAACTACTCTTATCTGGGTTTTCTTTTTTCATTAATATAAAAATTATGGGATCAACTATAACATCCATTGATAGAGAGGTTTAGGCCTTGATGCATCAGTGTCAAGTGAAGTGATAGGTAATGCATAAGTGTCTTGGTGCTTTGGTGGTTGATTGACGCTGGTGCATGCTTTGGTGGTTGATTGTATTTTTTTGATGAATTGCATTTAAATAATTGCCTTTGTTTGATGTTGTGATTTTGTAATTGACTAGTAGTTGATGACATTATCATACTTTCTTTTGTAATTTATTATGAACTTTGTAATTTAATTTGAATGCATTTTTTTACTGTAGACTTTTCAATTTGTAACCGATGATGATCTTTTACCTCTTGAAGTTCATGTACTTGAATTAACTGAATAATACACAGAAGCTTGAACTTTCAAACTATTTGCTTGTGAAATCACGTGTTAGGTAAGATTTGTACCTTTCTTGATTCTCTCTCTATAATTTAAAATATTTCACATCAAATAATATTTCTTTTCTAAGATGCAATTTCGTTCATTTTTTGTCATTTCTAGCTTTTTTGTTCTATACTTTTTGCTTAACTACTGATCTAACTGTTTTGGCTACTTTTGGCACTTCTCAATCAAAATTGTTCGTTTGGTGGGGGATTCTTTATGTCTCTGCTTTAAATCCTGATGGCATTTTTATTTTATAGTTAAAATAGTTCGCTTGGAGATGATTAGATAATTAGATGAAGTATAATTAATTAGCCAAAAAGAAAATATGAAAAGGAAGGGTTGTACGATCATCGGTTAGAGTAGTAACTATATATTCAACGAGATTATTTGAAAGAAAATACTTCTTGTTGCTATAAAATATTTCACTAGAATTGTTTCTTTCAAGGTGTGGTTTCTATGAACCCAACTCGAACCCGACCCGATTAAAGTCAACAAAATTAACCAAACTGACTAACCCAACAACCCAACCTGAACCTGAACTTGAGGCAACCGAAGAGGTCAGGTTCATCTAATCCATAACCCGAATTCGGATCCATTTTTTCCAACCTGTCAGGTTGTCGAGTTGAGTGGGGTTTGTCTAAACCGAACCCAACCTACCCGTGCCCACCCCTACTTATCACAACCAGAAAACCTTAAATAGCAACCAAAAAATATATTTTTTTTCTTAAGTCAATAATAACTAACGTCACGAAAAATAAATGTAAATTTCTCACAACTAGAAAACTTGAAATCATGGCCTTATACTGATATATTTTCTTGCAACCAAAAAAATTTAAGTCGTGACCAAATAAATTAATAAATGAACTGATAATGTAAATATAACAATAGTGTTAATGCAATAAAATTGATAATGAGAATATCTATTGATTCATGAAGTTTTGTATTTCAGGGCGTCAAGCCTCTATTATGAAATAATATTTGAATAGGAATCAGAAACATTAGGTTCTATGCAATCTTTCGGTTGCAAAATCTCTGTATCTAACGGTACTGATATAATATCATAACTCAAAAATATAAATATGTAAAATTAACAACAATAATGAATATAAATTTAATATATTAGTAGTTTTACATTAGAATGGTTAGTATAACAAATATAATAATAATATAACAATATATAAATAAATCTAGATCTAACGTTATTTTCTAATTGGAAGATCCAGTACAGTGGTAACCATAGAAAATATTCATAATGATAGTTGTATCAAATAATATATGACATAACATGTAAATAAAAATAATATAGTAAAAATATCTTACCTATCGGTTATCATTATTCAACTATTATGCTGATAATGTGTTATATTTTAAATATGAATGCAAATAAAAATGAAATAGACTATCAAAGGCAGGTATGAAAGGAATAGAAATTTAAAGTGGAGTGGAGAAGTAAAAGTGTTAATTAGCTATGTAGATAAATGAGGAATACAAGGCTCTACACCATCCTGTTTCATTTTTCTTTTCTTAAAATCGGTCCTATACAATAAATAAAATATTTGCAAGCATTATTTACGAAACAAGAGTTAGCCTATTGGCAAATGTCTCAAGGTTTTAGTGGGTGGGCAATAGGGTTGGGCACGGGTCAGGTCGGGTTTGGCCCAACCCGACAAAAACCCAAACTTGATCGGGTCAGAAAAAATGAACCCAAAGTCGGGTTTTGGAAAAAATGAACCCAACAGATTCAGGTTGGTCGATTTCACGTCATGTTCGGGTCGGGTTGATTGGGTTAAACAATATTGAATTTTTTACTATACGGATCGGGTTTGTCGGATTTAATTCGTATAATTTTATATAATAAATAAAATTTGTTTATATAATGTACATAAAATGAGATGTAGCTAAGTGGTAATCTTGTCAAAGGTTATAAAAGGTTCGAATCTTATTGACTGCAAGCTATTTTACATATTTTCCCAAATAATAACTTCAGTTCGGGTCGAGTTTCGGGTTTTCAGGATCCAACTCCAAAAAAACCCGAACCCAATCGGATTGATAAATATGGACCCGAAGCCAGGTTTTACTAATGGGCTAATCCAATAAAAACCCGATGGGTCAGTTCAGATCGGATAATTGTGCCCAGCCCTAGTGTGGAACGTTCAAGTCTAGCATGAACATGTTAACATAAGGGTATTGCAATCATTTCAATGCCTACCGTTCAAGTTAACAGAAACATTATGTTAACGTCAAGGTATTATAGTCTTACAACGCCTACCATTCAAGTTGTCATAAAGAAAAAAATTGACAAACAATAAATTTGAAATTCAGCTTTGGCTATTTAAGCAATTAGTCTTGACCATAATTTCCTTACCACCTACACCAAATCCTACGGACGAGCCTAATAACATGACTATTTATTTATTTTATCTGAGTCTTCTCTTGAATCTTCTTAAACCTTATGATAATAAATATGGTCATTAATCGTTTTGGATATGTAGATTGCAAATCCAAAAGGCAGAAGATTTTAGAGGCTAACTATTATATTAAAGTTTAAAATTTAAGAGTCTTGGATTGCCTAAGGAAGTGGCACCTTTAAGAGAAGACAATCTTGCATTTGGTAATCCAAACTCCATGTTGATTTCAAAGAAGGGACAGGGAAATGTGACTGGTGCCATCTGGTTCAAAATTAGTGGGTGAGTTAAGTCTTGTTATAGGTGACAAAAGGTTTAACTACCGTACTCCTCCTACATCAATTCATTATTTTTTTTATTTTATAAAAAAATTTAAAAAAAAACTACAAAAAAAAAGTAATGAAACTATCGAAAAAGTTAAAATACCCACTTTTTTTACATATTTAAAAAAAAAAATTAAAATAGAAAAATTATGTATTGATACACTGAAAACATGGTTGTATGACCTCTGACAACATGGAAACAATTATTATTGTAGTAAAATTTGATACTGATGTTTCACACCATACATTAAAAAAAATGCTATAAAAGTTTGAGGGTAATAAGGTTTAGAAGGAACCCCAAGGTATAGCCTAGTCGTTGAAGTCTTAAATTTGGAAGTGTATTCCCTTCCAAGTCTAAGGTTCGATCGAACCCTCTTAGAGTACATCATCTTAGGGCTATACCTTTGGTATAAAATCCAACAAATTTAAAAACCTTATTACCCTTTATTTAATATCGTATCATTTTCAATGTGTAGTTTTTAGTTTGTGGCTTCCATATTATAAGGTTTATTTGGATGTAAACCATTTTGGGACTCTATATTAATTTGTTTTTAGTACAATTTTTTAATACAAATTATTGACTATTAATCTATTGGCATCTAATGATTGAAAGATGATGAGTTCGATATTAATAATAATCATCACATTATTGATAAAAATAATACAGTTTATGTGGAAGAATTTGCAATTACAATGTTAATCAGTTGAAAATTAAATTTCAAAATGATTGATTATATAATCATAGGCAATTATCCTTCTAGGTAAAGTCCAAGAAAATGATGTTATGTATCTTACTGAAATGGCCAACGTCGGGCAGAACAAAAGGATACAGGATACGTTTCAGCTGCAACTCACAGTGCTACAGTGAGCAAATCTCTGATTATATTAACGCCACAACACAATAGAAGGCACAGTTGCACACCACCCCAGATTGTGCTCATGCAAAACCCTTTCCTCTCATTTTTCCAACCATTCACAACCATATCACTGTCAAAATCAGACTGAAAAAGCAACTGTACTCGATGCATTTAATACTTCATATTGACATATTCTACGTTTCATGTTGATTAAACATTAAAATAACAAATAAAGATGAAACTAAGGACTAATAATCTTGGTGATGCTTAATGAAGGGAACATCAGGGGAGTCAGATCAAACACCATCAACGCTGCCTTTGCTGTCACTGTTTCTATCTTCATTGATTTGCGTGTGCTTTTTGGAAGAGGCTTTGCAGAGCTTGACTGGGTATTTAATGGCATTCAGTTCCATCTTGCGGAAGGCAGCTTTGCCAAGATCTATACCACACATATCAGAGAGCCTAACAAGGTAAAGCAACACGTCAGATAGCTCTTCACCAAGGTGTTGTTTCTCTTCTTCTTTCCAATCAGGAAGTCCTTTTGGAACCTCCCCTTTCCACTGAAATATTTCAGACAATTCTCCCACTTCTCCCACCTGAAACATCAAAGGTACCCACCAAAAATTAACTATTCAAGAAAGGATAAAAGTAGCTAAATGCAAACACACACAAGAAGATAGTGAACGCATATATATACAACATAGAATGCAAAACCAACTGATAATATTGTGTGCTTTTATGTGAAGTGAAACGATACAAATAAAGGCTACATATATGAGTGAAA
>JANLJB010001879.1:0-12310 GCA_026212285.1 Bursera cuneata | reverse complement strand
AAGCATCATTGCTTCTGATGATTCACAGTCCCACACCAACTGCCATCTCATCATCGCCAAACAACATAATTACCTGTTTGGCTGTTTCTCAAGAATTGTGCACAGGAGAAGACGTATTCAAACAATATAATTAAACGCATCTCTTCCAGTGACTTATCTATGCGACATGACATCATGGTCTGTTAAGTTTGCCACTTTCCTAAAAGCTTAAGCTTGTAGGTGTGGGTTTAATATTAATATTTAAGCTCTTTTCAACATGGTCCACATTCAAAAATTCTTCGGAGACAACNTTCAAGATCCATGCCATGTATGCAACCAGAGTATGGCATTCTAGTGTCAACAATTCATCCATGTTCTTCATTTAATATTTTCACAGGTAGCATCAAAAAAATTCCAATCAAAATTGTTTACACAGCGAACATGAAAGAAAAGGTTACCTAATTAGTTTCTTACTTTTTTACTTCACTCTTATGCTCCTACTGACTCTCTTTTGATTCTGGGCAAATCGTCTTGCCATAGCAGGATTATAAAACTTCCTCATATGCTCTGAAAGTTTGTGAATAGCTCGAAGATCACCACTTACTGAAAGCTGCATCAAAAAGGAGTCAAATTTCCGGTATGGCAATTTTAACCCCTTGTCCACAGCCTCTTCCAACAGAAAGCATGCTTCTTCAAATTTATTGCAACCAAAAAGCCCATCAATCATCGCACAATAAGTATCAGTGTCCTGTACACAGCCCCTCTCATCCATCTCATTCCAAGTCTCAAATGCCCCATCAGGTTCACCCAACTCAAAAAACATTGAGATCAGCATATTATAAGTCTGTACACTGGGCAAACAACCAACATCAATCATTCGTCCATAGAGCCTAAGCGCTTCATCACTCTTTTTATTGTCACAGAGGACCTTGAGAAAGCAGTTATAGGTAACTATATCTGGAGGGTAACCTTTGTTGCTCATCTCTTCTAAGAACTTGTAACCCTCCTCGAGTTTTCCAGCCAGACACATCCCTTCAATCATTTCCTTGTACGTTGAAACATCAGGAAGGCAACCACTGTTGATCATGTGCCCTAAAAGTTTAAAGCATTCTTCCATTCTATCACTCTGTACAAGGGCTACAATCATGATTGCATAAGTTTTTGCAGTCGGTGAAGAGATGGTTGAACCTTTCGTTCTCATGAACTCAAAAAGCTCAGCTGCTTCAGTCACCATCCCTGCCTTGCAAAAGGTATCAATGGCAGTGTTGTATGTAAAATTATCAGGGGTATGACCCATTTGGATCATTTCTTCAAGTAACGTCATCCCTCTTTTAGGATTTCTAATCCTACACCACCCAAAGAACAATATATTATAGGTATTAGCATTGAGTTTAACCTTATTCTTCACTCTCTTACACATGGACTCAGCATAATTAACCAGACTACACTTGCATAAAGCATCTAAAAGCAAATTAAACGCATTAATCTCCGGCTGTGTCTTCACCCTTATCCTCTTCTTCTTAGCAAATTTCTGAACATGGGTCAAGTACTTCTCCGTGTACCGTCTCAATATCGTTATCAAAACATCAACAGGAACCGAATTCTTGTCATTCCTCTTCATGTAATCCAACATATCACAAACGATTCGAAACTGTTTCACCTTATACTTTGTACTAGACAAAATATCAATCATATCATTATAAGCCTTCGCCTCATGGGCATAATTTTCCTGCCGACCAGCCCACATAAAGAATCTAAACGCTATTTTCTCCTCAAGATGCAGCCTCTGAAGAACCTCAACAACCGTATCAGTTGTCAACTCAACACCAACATCATCAAGTGCTTTCTCCATGTCATCACACGCACGACAGTTATCCATAATAATCTCATACAACTTAGCAACGTCACTGACGTAACCCTTGTTCCTAACTTCACTTTCTTTACATTCACACTCAAATTTCTGATCCAATGACACAGATTGTGAACAAAACACACGTGGGCTCAAGCTAAAATGTTGAGACAATTTGAGCAAATTCAGACATGGGATTGTTAGTAAAGGGCGTTGCCTATAAACCGAACATTGAGAGAGAGAGAGAGAGGCCATAATCTTCGTGACATTACTAATTGACCTAAAATTTGCATAGCTTGAGAAGGAGAAAGAGCGTTGTTTAGCAGTAAATAAATAAGGGAAAAACCTCCCCATTTTGGTGATCAATAACTCTGTATTGTCAAAATAAGATCGGTAGAAAGAGAGGGTTACCAAGTGTCACTCAGCCGAAAAGCTGAGCGAAAAGCTCCAACCTTGCAGCGCCGCAGCCATCACGAAGGTTGAAAATCTCTAAATTTATTATCAAATTTATGAGTATAAAAATGGAACCTTTAGTCTCGGACTAAGAAAATTGACGTCGGACAGCGTGAAATGACCGATATACCCCTCTTCCTCCGTCATCTTAGCAATCTGGGTATTTACAAAAAGCTTATGCTGTACGGAAAAGAACGCCCGAAACCATGCCAGCCCGGCGGACGAGTAGCAGAGCACCCCTCCGAGTGACGGCCTTCCGCTCTTAGGCGAGCGGCAAGGGATTGGTTTTCCGGCCAAGACGTGGCGCCGTGAATGAAGATGAAGGCGGCTATGAACGAGAGTGAAGTGGGGT
Source organism: Bursera cuneata (assembly GCA_026212285.1). Classification (NCBI taxonomy): domain Eukaryota; kingdom Viridiplantae; phylum Streptophyta; class Magnoliopsida; order Sapindales; family Burseraceae; genus Bursera; species Bursera cuneata. The sequence continues at coordinate 9,677 of JANLJB010001879.1, read as the reverse complement.
GGGACTTCGGCGATCTAAAATTTCTTTATTTCGTCGTAAAAGGTAAAAGGTGAATAAACTTACCTCCCTTATAGTTTCAAAAAATCATGGTACTCCAAATGTTTCATAAAATCACACTTTTTGCCTTTTTTGCCTTAATGACATGATCAAATTTCTATTTTATTCCTTGAATAAGTTGAATTCAAGTACTGTAATGTTTTGGCTAGTAGCACATGGTAATATTTCAATAATTAGTAACATTTCCATATGTTACTAGAATAATGTTCGAAATTATTAAAATATTATTACATTTATCAAACTATAATTATTTGTTATTACAATATCATACATGTAAATTTGCTGCTGATGATATTAAAAAAAAAAAAAACCTTGTATTACTCTAACAATGTATGATATTAATTAACAAAATTAGGAAGAAAATTGAAGTATTATCTCTGATAGGCAAATCGCATACTACTTTTATTTACTTCAAAAGAGTGCTAGCAGCATTGTAAAGTACAAGTATGACCATCACATAATAAGAAAATACAAACAGGAGTGCACACACAAGTCTATTATATAATCTCCAACAAGCAGAACCCGAAAGCTTTGGAAGCTTTCTCCAAGATTCTCCTGCATCCACAAACCACCTTCCAATGCCTGATGACTTCTTTGTTATACTGAGGTGAAATGCTTTATTTCATTACATATTATGTCTTATTGTATTGCTTTTATTACAATAATTTGAAAACATATCAGAAACTCAATAGTGAAGATAAGTTTGGTGCACCACACACTGTATAACACAAATAGCGCATTAAGGCAATTGTAAGTTGTATCTTGAGTGCTAAGTGTTCGGCAACAATCTGGAGAAAATTGAATTCATCAAACAAATCCAAGCAGCGCAGCAACAAAGGAGCCTCCACCATTCAACCAAATACCAAAGAATAATATTGTCTTCTAGCAATGAAGATAGCAGAAAGAAGCCCCTCTTCATTTTCAGAAAACTTGAGCTGAAGACGTGGAGTATGACAAACTATATGAAAAGCTAGTCTTATTCCAACTTGTAGTTATCTAAATAATGTTCTCAATCTTCTTTAGAACTCTGCTCGTCCTGTAATTTAAAGCATATTACGATGAATTCAGTAAACATGATTCAATCAAGCAATGCAATACATAATTGAGAAGAGTATACCAATAGAGAAGGCTAAGAACATGTCAAAGATGAAATACAGACAAAATGACAATTTTCTCAGTCAAACTGACGATGAATGAAAAAAACATACCACTTCTTTGAACAATTTTTCTATGGTGGAGTTAAGGTCGTCTTCCCAACACCCATCATCCTCTCCTTCTGTCAATTGAAGCCTTCGTAGCTTTGGCGTGCTTAGAACTCCTTGAGAAAAAAATTTCATCTTCGGGCATTGTCTTACAATCACTTGTTCCAAGAACGGAAATCCAAGAGTACAATTCCCCAAACAAAAGCTTGTAAGGCTTGGTAACAAATGAAGTCCCAAATACTTCAGTCGGCTGAAAACAATCTGATCCTCCACTCCATCTTCAACATTTTTGATGATTTCTTCAACCATTTCACAATCAATTATATTCATTTTTGTAAGTTTCACAAAACTTTTGGCTGTTGAGAGAGTCATCAAAGATTTCAATCCCCGGCACTTTGATACTTCCAAGCTAACAAGATTTTGAAAAGACACAGAGGATGGCACTAAATTTTCTAACTTGCCACATTCGGATACTTCCAGATTGATCAGATTTTGAAATGCCTTGCAAGTTTGAGAATTTTCTTTAAACAAATGCAACAATCTAGGCAATTTAGACAACTTTAAATCTCTCAATTTACTAAGAGCCTTTGAATGTCTTTCCTCGCAATCAATTCCTTTACATAAGAATATTTCCTCGAAGAAAGCATCAGAAACAACAAGTTTCTCAAGATTGCAGGATGTGTGAAAAATACTTGAGGGAAAAATAGAGGCTTCATGAGGAAACTCAATCAATTCAAGAGCTTTAAGTTTGCATATGTGCTCCGAAAATTCACCATGCCACATCTCTTTCATATTTTTATTCGCTTTCAATCGCAATCCTTTCAGGATGGGGAATGAAACCTAACAAATTAACTACTGTATCAAATAACAAGGAAGAGATAGGTTGCAAGAAAAAGAAAATGTAAAAGTGATGCTTCAAATTTAATTATTTAATTCATTAATGTCACATTAACTATATATTATCCTAAAAATGGCAACTATTAAATTTATCAAATGCATTTAACTATTTTAATTGTTGTTAAATTTAGTTTATGCTGTAAATAATTTTTTTAATGCACCTGAAAATATTTATTAATTAAATTGATATTGGGGTTTGATGTAATAATAAATACTAATTTTCATCATGAGTTGACATCTAATTTTATGTTGGGAATCATATGAACATGTGTTTAATACAATGTTTATTAAGGTTACAAGCACACACATATTTTGATTGTTTAGTGAAGGTTTAAAGAAAAGTATATTTTATCAATTATTATTATTATTATTCATTATATGTTAGCATTATTTATTACTAAAAATTAATCTTTTTTAACTCTACTTGGTCCTTTAACTCTATGATTTATCAAATTGACCATCTTCCTTCGACCTTCGATAGTTTTATAATGTTAGTATGAGTTTCTCTAACCTTCCTAATAGTAGAGCCTAAAATATAAGCAACTTTTTGTAATTTATAAATCCATTAAAAACTTACGGGAACTTTCAATTTCGAACTCATTTTCTGTTTTTTCATTTGTGTTATGGTAAAATGTAAAATATTTTATTCTTTGGTTTCATAAAATAAATAAAAAAAATCATGTTTTTATTTATTATAACTAATAATTTTCATTGATTTCTCCTTTTTTAGAATCATTTGTCGAAACTAAAAAAGTAATTTTTATTTATTTTATTTTATATAAATTTTAATTTTTTTTGAAATTATAATGCAAATTTATAAAATATTTTAGTAATTACCAATTTTTTTTAATTTTCAAGAAAAGTCAAAAAACGTGTTTCTTTATTTTCATTTTCAGAATGTTGCTTTTAAGAAAATAATACTGAACAAATTCTTAAATATCAAAAACCCAAAGTGAAATTTCCAATTTTATCTTAGCTTTATTACCATTTGAAACCAAAAACACAAAAACTACTATAGATCCCTAACAAATTTTTTGAAGTCCGAATAAATTAATCTGAAAAAACTTTTAGGTTTCTCAGTTCCATAGTACAGTATCAGAAGACTTCAAAAGAATAATTTTTCACATTTGAAAATTAGTTAGCGTCCCCTCTAGTTGTGCCCAAATTTTATAGAAATGTTTTAATAGAGTACTTAGGCTCGTACCTTGTCAACCAAGAACAGTGATCGTTGAATTGGGATCTCTTTTTGCTTCTTCCCGAGAGTTTCAGGGAAGCTCTGAAATTCTAAAGCAAACACCTCCACTTTGTCACATTTGCTAACCTCCAACTCCTTTAACGCAGGCCATTCTGTAATATGTGTTCCTTGGCATAAACTTTTGAGACTTGGCAGCCCCTCCAGATTAAGCGAGGTTAATTTAGGGAACACAAACCTAGAGATCGCTTCGTCCTTGGCAACAGTTTCCTTCAATGCACAGGAGCTTGCCCCAAGCGCTACGAATATCTCTTCTATTGAATCACAATTTTCAACTTCTAATATCTTTAGCTTCTGGATTATCCCGAGCATATTGGATGGAATTACATTGAATAGCTTATTACAGTTCCCTATCACCAATGTATCCAATTCGCAAAATGAATCCAAAGACAGCTGATAGTCCCATATTTTTCTCAATTCATCCATCTTTTTCATTGTCAAACTCTTCAAACTAGGGAGTCTCACCTGAAGAATTGAATTATTATCGTAATCATTAATTAATGGCATATCTATCCATCGTCAACAAACCATACACAATTACAAATTAGACATAAGAAGAAGTTAAGATTGTGAAATTTTGAATTGCTCAAATTTCCAAGCAATATTTCTAAATCCTTAAAAGAAAAGAATCCTACTTGAAATAGAAGAATCTTATTTAAATAGAAAATATTCATGAGGAAAGGAAGTGGCTTTCTATTACAAATAGAAAAATACTTTAATTAAATATTTAATTAAGAAAGTATTGGTTCAACTAAGAAAGTGAATTATAAGATAGTATAAGAATTTTACATTATTTAGAAAGCAATAAAAAGAAGCATAGGAGTAATATATAAAGAGAGTCTAGTTCTCTAGTTTAAAACTTCTTATTTTCTACAAGTTAGAGAGATTTCTTCATATCAATCTAGTTTAGAGAAATAAAGAAAAGAGATTAGATCAATCCTTATAATTGAGATATCAGTTTATTTTCAAGACATCTTTGTAATCTTTTTCTGTGATTTTTTTTTTTATATAAAGATTGTTATGTGGTTTTTTCTTTATAAAGATTGTTCATTGTTGTCTCATTGACATAGGCATATTGTCGAATCACATAAATTTTTTATCTTCCTATTATTGTTGTGATTGATTGTTCTTTAACAATTAACAATTTTGATCAAGTTAATTATTTGGGTTGTTTTAAGGCTGTACTTAATATTTCATTGGGTTAATCAAAATTTACTTTGTCAATATTAACCCAAGATTCTCAACAGAAATGATAGATTAAATTTAGAGTAAAAGCAAAAAGGGGAATAGCTAACCTTTTTATCAAAGAGAGGTTGTATTTCAATGTAGACATTCTCCTTCGAGTTCATTTCTTTGGGTTCCTTGCTTGATGTCATGTCAGCACTTATTGAACAGGAGATGAATGTCTCCATACCGGGGCAATTCTCAATCCACAAATCGGATAAGGAAGGCAGCTCAAAGAAATTTTCATTAAAGTCGAAGAATCTCGTCAGTCTTTCAAGATCTTGGAGCCTCAGGATCTCTAGTTTAGGAAACGGCAACGTACTTATCCTCTCTTCTTCTTCAGCTATTACTTCTATTAATTTGCAATTGCATATCTTAAGCTCCTTCAATTGGACAAGACTTTTTACCATAGAATATGAAAACAAGTATTTTACATTATGAAAACCATCAATGACCAAGGTTTTTAAATTTTGAAAGCCAGAAGATTTTGCCTGCCATTTGTTGTGCAATATCCACTCAATGATGATTGAGGATAATGTCAAGTCCTCCAAGGTGGGTAACGCAGCCTGCAAACAACATTTTTGTTTTTATAAATGTAATAGGCACTATTTGCATTTCTTTTAACTAGTCAATTTTAGAAAAAGAATTCAAACTTACCTTCTCACTGGAAACGGATTCAAGATGCATATATATCTTTTGACAGTCCTTTATGTTAATAGTTTCCAGACGAGGACATTTCAAAATTTTACTTCCAGAATAGAAGTTTGTTAAATTAGGCAATGACTCAAGAATAATGGACTTCAGATTAATTTTATCCATTGCTGCATCATTCTCTTCTTCCTTTGTGATGATTTCTTCAAGCACAGCACAATTTCTTATTTCTATCTCTTGGAGTTGCACAAGACCCAAGATTAGATATGGGGTAAATATATATCTCAAGCTGTTGCAATTATCAACTTCCAGAAACTTCAGGTTATGAAAGCCTAAAATTTTTTGATGACTTCTCTTCCATGTATGTCTATCTGCATTCAGCTGTCTTTCCAAAGCAAACACTTGTTTCAGTGAATCACAACTTCTCACCTCTAGTGTCTCCAGATTTTTGAAGTAGCATAACAGACTGGATGGAATAGCACTTGTAATATCCGGAAACTCGTCCACTACTAGTGATTCTAGATCGTTGAATGTGCTGACTTGGAGTTGGTCATTCCATTTTTCTTTTAAATGGGAAAATTCAGAGATTTTCAGATAGTCTAATTTATGAAAACCAACCTGCAGAACCCAAAGTATCGGTTAAAACATAGTAGATAGTACAGTAAAGATTTTGATTTGGAAGTACCAAAATATAAATATTATTTCAAGATAATTGATATCATTTTACTAAAATTTTTAATATTGAATTGACAATGATACTTTAACTTCTAAGTTTTTCTTCAATAACAAATAGATTTCTAATTTGCATATAGATGAAACTTATAATTAGCAAATCATATTCTTGCAATAAAAATTTTCATATACTATATGCAAAAAATAAACAAAGAAACAAATTACTATAACAATGAAATTTACTTCTAAAAAAATTGTTTAGCCTTGGTCAACCTAGTTTTGATAAAGAGTTAAAGATCCTCTCTTAATCTAATTGAGCTTTTAAAGATCTTGTAACATGTATATCTTTTTTTTTATTAACTAATAATCAGAAACTTGTATTAGCTCAAAATATAGTGGTAACACATTAGACTGTAAAAGAACAAAATCCGATTCTTCATTTTCATTTTACCAGATAATTTTTTGAAAACAACTTAGAAGGATATAATAATCATAACAAAATCATGATAGCAATAGTGGAAGGAAATAGGAAAATTTTTTGAATCAGTAAGTACCATATCTGTAGACATCTGCTGGATGGTGGAGTTGAGGTCATTCTTCCAGGCGTATTTGTCATCTTTGTCTTGTGTTAGTTGTACTCTCTTCAGCCTTGGCGTGCTTAAGACACCTTGAGAAAAGATCTTCAATTTTGGACATTGAGTCACAATTACTTCTTCTAAACATGGAAATTTGATTGCATAATTCCCGGAGCTAAAACATGTAAGGCTATTCAAACGATGAAGATTCAAAGATTTCAGTTGGTAGAAAACAATCTCATCTTCTGTGCTTCCTTCTTCATATGCTAATACCTCTGTCACTAACTGGCATTCGCGTATTCTCATTTTTTTGAGTTGGACGAGGCTTTTGGCTGTAGTACAAGCTAATATGTTTATCAATCCATGGCAACTCCATACATCCAGAGTTGTAAGATTTTTGAGAGACGCTGAGGATGGCATTAAGGATGTCAAACGGTCACAGCACCATACTTCCAGAGTTTCAAGATTTTGAAGAAATGGATCCACCTGGGAATCTAATTTCCAAGTATGCTCTAGATTAGGAAGAATTTGCAAACGTAAGTTTCTTATTGGCATGAGTCCCACATCATGTTTCCCCTCATCAACATTAAGTCCTTCGAACTGGAATAGCTCTTTGAAATTGTTTCTAAATAAATATAGGTTTTCTAGATTGCGGAATCTTTGAAGAAAATCAAGCAGGAAAACAGCAGATTCATCCTCACAGCGGACCACACAAAGACTTTTAAGTTTGTCAAAGATATCTGCTGGAAAATCTACTAGGCGTATCGATGTAATTTCATCTCCACTTAGAGACAACCACTCCAGATTGGATAAGACCTGAAAACCCATCAACAAGCAAGTAGGCGTTAATGTCACCAGTATAGACATATGGTACATACTTCTGCAAATTTTTAAAAGATGTATATTATACTGTTCCATGCCATGTATAGAACAATAAGAAGCAGCGAATTTTATAAGTTTTCACATCATGGCATGAAAATAAGTAACTAATTAAGTGCTGGGAAGTATTGTTAGCATCTCTAATAAACAAGAACCAGACAAATTAACTTATTAAAAAACAACATTTTGAATTTGTTCGATTTGATAAAATTGATTATACCTTATCAACTAATTACTCACTTCCATTCGGTTTAAAGATCAGGAAATTAAATAGTAAAAAGAGAAAAATCTTTATGTTTCCCTTGATGTTTAAAAACTTCAACACCAAATGAAACAAGGTTAAAATGCTTATGTGAAAGCTGCCATATGCAACCGCTCTTGGAAATGATCGGACTTAATATGATGCTGGATGTCTGAGTGACTGTGTAACTAAGGGTTTTGAATGCTGCATTAGCTACTTTTAAAAGGATATACTAAAAGTTAAGAACTCATACCGTTTCTAGCAAAAGCAGGGGTTGTTGAACTGGGTTTTCAGGTTGGCTCTCATATGATTTTTGCAAGCTATAGAGCTCTGAACCAAATGTCCTTACCTTAGGACAATCAACAACAGCCAAAACTTTTAGCATTGGCCAATCTGTGGCATGAAACCCCAGGTAGAAACGTTTGAGTTCCTGTAAATTATTGAGTTCAAGGCTGGTTAGTTGAGGGAACACAAATATAGGGGCCTCTTGAACTTTCGCCTCGGCAACAATTTCTTCCAACCCACAAAAGAGTATCGTAATGTTTTTAAGTTGCATGAGACTGGTAGCTATGGAAGTTGGAAAGAGATTTTTCATACTCCAACATGAATAAATAGCTAGTTTTTCCAGATTTTTGAAGGTAAGAAGTCGTTGAGCATCAGATGGAATAAGAGTCACTAATTTTTCACAATTTTCAACCATCACTTCATTTAGTTTGCAAAAGGAATTTGGATGGAGTTGGCTCTGCCATATCAATTGCATGTTATCCAATTGTTTAAGCATCATCTTCTCCAAACTTGGAAATGCAACCTGCAGCACCATCCCATCATGTTAATAAATGGACATAACCGTCACATAAATCACATAGGAAGAAGATGGAAAAACTATCCAAGTATTATGTCAGAGTGAGCTGCCAAAACAAAAAAGAAACGAAACGAAAATGATCAAACCAGAAGAAGAAAAAAAATGGTCACCTTTTCATCAAAGAGAGGATGTAATATATCTGCCGGGCAGTTTTCCGAGTTCATTTCTTCAGTTTCTTTGATCATCATTTCTGGACATGAAGAATTGGAAAAGAATATCTTCAAATTTGTGCAATTTTCAATCCGGAGGTCTTTCAGTGAAGGGAATTCAACTAAATCTCCCATCCCAAATCTTGTGAGTTTGGGAAGGCTTCTGAGAACCAGGTTGGATAGTTTAGGAAAAATCATCTTTTGTTCTCCTCCTAATTCTTCTGTGTCAATTATTCCCTCCATTGACTTGCAATAGCCTACCACAAGGTCCTGGAGTTGCACAAGACTTTGAACCATAGAAGATGGAAACAAAAATTTCAAACCATTGCACTCCTCCACAGTGAAGCTAGTTAAAGTTTGAGTGTAATAAGAAGACATTGCTGGAAGATGATTGAGCCATATCTTTTCAACATTAATTGAGGTGAGATTCAAGTCCTCCAAGCATGGGAAAACAACCTATAGAAACAATTTATCCACAAACAACTTATTCTTGTTTAACGATGGAATATTAAGTAAGTTCAATTAAAAATTATGAAAAATACATTTTTAGATTGTATAAATAAGAGAAAAGAAAAGGAAGGAAAAAAACCTTTTGACTCAAAAGTGCCATGAAATCCCTAGGTTCATCCTCTGCAATAATTTCTCTGGATTTCGTACTAGCTTTGGACAATGTCTGAGATCTCGAAGATGACCTCATATCCAAGCCAAAACTTTCAAGTTGCGGTAGGTATTGTAGTGTCAGTGAACGTAATTTCTTGAACACAATCTCGCTATTCCTTTCATCTTCGATGACTTGATCTTCACTTTCTTCACCGAAAATCTCTGTTAAGTTCTTGCAATCCGTCACTTCAATATTTTGAAGCTCCAAAAGGTTCTTGGACAAGGAAAATGAGAAGAGATTTTTCAATCTCTCACATTTTTCCACCTTTATTGTTAGGTTTTGATTTTTGATAGTTGGCAATTTGCATGTCAAAATATGTTTGTTGGATGGTCATTGATAAGTGTCAAATTGTAAT